>CAXITT010000106.1:362800-375300 GCA_964033795.1 Lymnaea stagnalis | reverse complement strand
CAACACATTTATCAACATACATTTAAGACTCCCTCAATGAAGTGGAAACAATGTGATAGTTGAGAAGTTGGAAACTGATGGTACGAGTACCACATAACATGCGAACTTGTTGGCACGCAGGTCAGATTGTCCATCATCACATCCGATGGCCAGAAATGAATTGCTTGGAAAATGTTGAAGTCTGTTTTCAGCATTCGGTTAGATCAAATCTGATACTAGATAGAGAATAACGGCTAACATGAGCGCTGATGAAATCTGATACTAGATAGGGAATGACGGCTGACATGATTGCTGATGAAATGTTATATTGGAAAGAGAATAAAGGCTGACCTGAGTACTACATGTGTTACTTGTCAAACTAACGAAAGGTGAGTTATAGTCTGACTAATAAGCAGTAAAGATCACATGATTTGTACACATGCACGCCAAATATGAGATTGACCTATTAATAAAAATTTATAAATTTTAAAACGCTGTTATTGTCTTTTACTTTTATACAAATCATTTATAAGTTTTTTTTTCAAAAACGTGAAACTATATGTTCATTGATTCATTGCAGTATTTTCACTTTGCGCTAAGTAAGTGTGTTTTTAGTTGTAGTTATTAACTTGGTCTCAGAAATGTTCACCGTCAATGTTGTTTGTAATCACATTTTTTCAATACATAACTGTCCACGCGTATTTAACAAAAAAAGGAGGGATATTTTTTTCCCTGAAAACTTTGTCCGATAACCAAAAAAAAATGTGTACAAGAAAAGCTAAAAATTTGAAAGTAATTCAATATTCAGTAGCCATAGTGTTCTGTTCTGTAATTAGAGTCAACTTCATTTACATCTTACCTTTTTTTAAATGAATGCTATGTTTTGTACTCCTGGATAAATAAGGGGAAAGAAGGACAATCATGTGAAGCAACTGGTTTGAAACTTTGTTGTGTCCCTTGCTTTGCTTTAAATTATTATTTAAGACTTTTGATAGTTTGACATAAGTGCCTTAAGATTTTATTTCCATTTTAATATCAACGGAAAAAAAGTTCTCAACAAAATATTTAAGAATATGAAACTTATGCTTTAACCAACATTGTGCTGTATATCTTGTAGTAGCTTTTCCTTTTGTTTCATTATATTACATTTGGTTATTTTTGTTCTTGTTTTTTAAACACCAATTCAAAGGAAATGATCAATATTTGACAGATTGATGGTTGGAGGTGGAACACTTTAAACCAGGCAGCACTACTTGACGTCAGCAATTTCGATCTACTGATAATTTTCAGTGTATTCTTGCTTTCTTTAATTATGTTTTGAGTTAAGCATCCTTTCATATTATGTCCTTAATAGAAAGATTGACTTCTTTTGTGTAGAACAGTACTTTTTAAACTGCGTCGCACAGAGTAATGTGTCTCTCCTGGAGTGTGTTAATGTATCGCGCTATAAGAAGCAATTCCATCCTTCACACTTTTTTTAACTTAAAAATAATATTGACTCAAAGATATCAAACTTAGACGAATAGACGATATCATTGACAATTTTGATGATAGTAATTTTTTTAGTTAATGATTCAAAGCATGTAAAATGCACTCCTGATGAAATTAACATAATTTTTAATTAACTAATAAAACAAGTGATAATAAGGTCATCTGAAAAAGTCACTGTATTCACTAATCAAACGTCAAATTGTCCAAATGTTATCAAAATTAGAGAGACTTATGGACGATTTTATTGATTTAATTCTGATACTAAAGTAAAAAACGTACACATTTTTAGTTAAATGTTTAAGGAATATATAAACATATAATATTCCATAAATATATAAAAAATCTTTAAAATTGTTTACCTAATTGTTGTTGTAAATTGATGATTTCACAATATTGGGAGAATGAAAAATGTATTTTAAAGCATGAAACGCGCCATGTTCGGCTCAAAATGTAACAATTAAAAAACCAATACATTTAAAGTATTTCTGTAGTGTAGAAATAAGTTGACAATGAACTGGTTGCAATGAACTCTGTTACAAGAAATATTTAATTAGTGATCATTTAGATTTTGTATTTTATGATAATGTTTAGAGAAACAATTTGTAGTTTAGAGGCGTCCCATAAACACAAACAAGATCAATAACTCTGTATGAAAGAAACACACGTTTTAATAAAAATAATCAAAGAAGCGATAATGACCACATCTGAAAAAATCACAGTATTTACTATTAAAAAGACAACCTGTCCAAAAGTCTCCAATATTTGAATCAATGGATGAAATTCCGTTTGCATAAAATATATTTCAAATGGTTAACCGCGTTTTTGTCATAAATTTATGATTTTACAACATTTAGAGAAAAAATAAATTGTAATTTAAGGCACGGAAACTTGCAGAATAGGCCCAACATTTAACAATTAAAAACACAAGACAATTAAACTAAAACTCTGATGTAGTAACAAGTCGGCGCTGAACTCCGGGCAATGAACTCAGTGACAAGAAATATTTTATTAGTGATCATTTAATTTTGGTCATTTAAGGTCATGTTTAGAGACCACATTTTTTTTGTTTAGTGACGTGAAAACGCGTAGGGTAGGCGTGTAATATATAGTCCAAAAATAATTCTCTAAACTTAATCGTGTTATAAAGGTAGACATAATTACATAGATACTTCTTTTTTTAAATAATAAATTGTATTGGGTTTTCTCAATAGCAGGTAGAAATTATCGTAAAGAGCCGATCATCAAAATACGGTTAACTTTAGGTCATATATTCTGTTAATATGAAAAGCATAGGAGAAAACAATATTGTTAAATATATATTGAATATATTTCTTTTTCATTATATAAATGTATTAATTTTTAGAGGATATTATTTTCCCTTTCAACATTAGAGTACACGCCTTTGTGATTGGTTTAAATTACTCTTAGTTTCGCACCCAGCGTCAGACTCAGCAAATGTATACATAATTTGTGTATTTGTCATACATGTATTTGTGTTAATGTATGGTTAGTGTTAAGCCATTGTTAATAACGTGCCATTTATTTTGTATGTTGATGTCAATCCGTTTTCTTATTGCTGATTGAACTAAAAGATGAAAGACATTAAACGTGTCATAATAATTAATACTATGTTCAGGGAGATAGTCTATATCAAATCTAGTGTTTGAAGTGGAATTGTGATTTTTTTAAAACTACGAACTGTGGAAAAAACCGTTGACAAACCTTGAGAGACATTTTTTAAAGCTTAGTTTTATAAGCATTTATACACGGACGTTATGTAGAATGATATTGGAAACCTTAGCTAGCAACGCTCCGAGGCGTGAATTATACAAGAACGGTAACTGTAAAAACATTCCTAACATTAACATATCAAATTGTCTCTCTTTAAATGTTTCGTTCAGCACAATGGTGAAGGACTTACGGTCTCTATAAAACATTAACTTTTATTTTTACAGTAATTGTTATACAAAATAAGGACATGCTCTATTATATTTTGTTACGCTATCATTTTCATCAATAGTTTGCAATTTTCATCGATTTACTATTTTTAATGGAAAGAAATATACCTATTCTAAGACCCAATATAAATACTGAAAGTGTGTTTTTTTAAACATTATGTAATTAGTTATTATTTGTTTGTTACTATAGAGAATACTTTCATTTTTAAGTGACTTTCTGATTTTGAAATATTATTTTTTTTAAATTTCCATTTTGCCACTAGGTCTTTTTTAAGGTATTCAGCAGGTAATAATCAAGTAACTAATGTCTTTTCATCACCCTACCAAAAAAAAAAAAAAAAAAAAATTAAATTTTTGAAATTTTATTTTTTTTTAATTTCCATTTTGCACCTAGGTCTTTTTTAAGGTATTCAGCAGGTAATAATCAAGTAACTAATGTTTTTTCATCACCCTACCAAAAAAAAAAAAAAAAAAAAAATTAAACTGACAATAATGTCCAGTGAAAGTTTTTGCCAATCTCCCCCTAAAGTTCCCCTCCAAATGTTAAGTTGTGAAATTGTTTGGTAAGAGCTTAAACGAGAATGACCGTACTGTATTATATGATGTGGATATTTAAATATTTTTTTTCAATATTGTTTTGTTTCCATTTTTACGAACGTTGGTTCTTATTTTGTTTAGTCGTCTAAAAAGCAATGATTTGAATGCAGCACAATATATAATTACACTCTAACAGTGTAATACTTATCAATTATTTAATGATCAACAATACAACTGCTAACCAATAATTCCATATTGGAATAAATAACATATGAATAGAGAATTACACACTGTAAACTATTTTAAGAATGTATAAAAAAAAAGTCGTGTAGAAAAAACAATGACTACTTAATTTGACTTGAAAATTCCCATTGTTACATTCATTTTTTTTTTTGTGTATCCTTTATTAGTGTACTGGATGTAAATAAAAAATGTGTGGGTTTTTTTTGTGTGGTTTTATTTATATTCTTTTGTTTTTGTTTAAGACTGTTGTCTTAATTTTACTACACTTATAATTGAATACATTTGAAGTGTTCTAACTTGTGTTTTTTAAAGAAATATTGACACGATTTGTTTTTAAATATAATGTTGACCAACATTTTTGAAGTCTTTTTTTTTGTTGTTGTTGTTTTCTGTTTGTTGTTTTGTTTTGGAGAGCAACTCATTTCATTAAAGCAGAGGCGTAGCTGATGGGTCGGGGGGAGGCAGATCTAACTGGGTGCCACACTAGGTGGGGCGCAAAAATGTATATTGGCATTTTTTTTATAGATGAAACACATGTTTTTGAGAGTTGAAAATTAAAACGAAATCTTTTTTAAATGTATAAGGTACCCAGGCGCAAAACACTCTAGCTACGCCTCTGGATTAAAAACTATGAACGTACAGCGTTTTGTCATAACCCTGAAACCAAATCTCTCCAGTTTGGCTCTATTTATGTCATCTTGTTAACTGAGTTTGTTTTGTTGCGTCGTTCCATTACAAGACAATCGCCAACACTGGCTTTGTGCCAGGAGGTCTTAAACTATTGAGAGTCTAAGAAGAATGCTGTTGTAAACATAGATTGCATACGAAATTTCTTGAAAGAAAAAAAAAAAGGATTTAAAGAAAAAACTTCACACAATATTATTTTCATGAACATTTACTCATACAAATAATTTAATGGCTACGCCATTCATAACTGTTAAACGAAAAAAGCGTGCAATCTACAAAACAAAAGAAAACACTTTAATCATTGAATTCCAATTATGAAAACATTTTGTTGTGAGAGTAAATTTGAATGAAACTGAAGGATTTGTTTTTAAATTATATCTCACTATTGATCTGTGATACCAAACCAATTTATAATTTCCATCTTTAGCTCCCCTATTCAGACGAGTTTATGGACTATTCAAAACACAACTTAATTAGGCTCAAAAGTTCTGGTTAAAGACATTTTTTTTTAAATCCCTGTATCCATTGTGGCAATAAAGTCTTCTCTACCTAGGTAAAGAAATTTAAATGACAAATAATCTTATACCTCACTTCATATCAACATTAATCCAACCAATTCCGATGGGAGGGGGGGGGTGGGGTAACATATATTCTAAGATCTAGGAAATGCACTGATGTATGGAAAAAAACAAATTGAAGGAAATCTCGTATACAACAGAATCTTTTTTTATAGAAAAAATTAAAGGATATAAGAAAAAGCAACTAAAAATTTTGCTACCTTGAGGTCATATTAATTTCGAGTTAGGTCGTGGTGGTAAAATCAAACAGATACTTCTACGTGTATTCGATTTAGCTCAACAAAATATCCTGTGACGTTGTTGATGTTTGATTGTATCTGAATTAAAGAATATGAATGTTACAAAAATGAATTGAGCCCCTATTCACATAAACAGAACCCTCCAGACCAAGAACATGTGCTTTATACGTCGTTTGTTTTCTTCACAGACATAGACAACTTCCACAGTTGATGTAACCACGTGACAGATACGCCCCCTTGTTATTTACTTGTTTGGTTAGTTTCCGATAAGTTTCCATGACATATTTAAAATGAACCTAACATGACGTGTGTTTGTTTTTATGATCAACAAATGAATTCCCTCTTCACTGTGTTTACGTATTCATATTTTCCTAAAATGCATATCCTAAGGCTTTTTAATTTAACAAGTCTGCCCGTTGCAGTACACATTGCTATTTTTTTAAATTCTATTGTTTGATCAACGTTCAGCCAAGAAAGTAGCTGTTCCAAGATTTGTGCATCTTACTTTTTGAAAAGTTTCAGTCCATAGAATGCCCGTACCATGCCTTACTGTCGGCAGACCCATGAAACCAAATATCTCACGCCATTATATTTATCTGGTTATGTCCATTGTTCGTGTTTAGGTCGTCACGTGACATTACAAAACAATTAACAAAAACTACTTTAAACATATCCTGTTTGTCCACAGAAATGTTGTAGTTGCACATTTGTTACCTCGTGATGTTTCCGCCCACCTCGTTATCTAAATGTTGTAAAACGTTACCCCATATCTGGAATGTGTCCTTGGCATCTTGAAAGAATGGAGCAAAACATGACGTCAATTGTTCATATTATTAACCAATGAGAACTGAGGATACTGTATATATTATGTAGTCTCATGTCTCTCAAATCCATATTCTTTCATTAGACAGTTTGTGTCATTGCTGAAGTTTTCTGTTCAAACAGAGAATAAATTGAGTGCAGCTTGAACTAACTTGATGAATTTCTAATACTGAGATCAACACTTATAGAAAATAAGATGATTTTCAATCTATGTTGTTCCCTAATACTCTTCTTCATGGTGACACTTCCTTGTCAGGGTAAGTCACTATGTATAACATATTTTGATAGGGTAAGTCAAATGTATAGCATGTCCTGTCAGCATAAGTCAAATGTGTAGATTGACTTTATAGTAGTGTTATTATATTTTAGTTTTTGAATATTCTAATATAATAGGATAATTATATAAATATATATATGATGCATAGTAGTATTTATATTTTTTTTCTTCAAAAGTGGAAAGGATTTTTTTAATAAAATTAACTATAACCTGACTTACAATGATATATAATCCATTAAATAATATGTATATGATAATACAACATTGTTGTAACAAAATAACAAGGAAATCAATACAAACAAAGTTGATACATTTAATTTTACGATGAGCAAAAACAATTTTTCGATTTGAACTTTAAAATAGTTTCTTGTTTTTGTAAAGCAGCTGGCTTAATAAAAAAAAAATTATAGAAATATAATAAATTATTGATAAAATATTTGACAAAACAGACGAATATTTTAATGAAATAGTTTTAAAAAAATATTTAAAGATTGTTTGTTTTATTTAAATATTTATGTGTGTCGGAGTATAAATGTTTAGGCTTGAAATGGATGACATGGTAATTAAAAGGACACGTCAGCCAAACGCCCTTATCAACGTAAAAAAGAAAGCATTTGATGTCAATACTTATGTGTTCGAATATCTGAGTGTAAATAGTAACTTTAGAAACGAAAGCGTTCTGTGTTACAAGTGGAAGTTTTGTGGGCTAAATTGGAGGATGACGGTTGACGCGTTCAGTTTATTTCCGTCAAGTTTTCTAGAAGAAGAACCAGGCAACCGCCAAGCTCAACCTGGTGAAAAAACTGGCTTGCACAAGTTGGGGCGTGGGCGCAAGTAGGCTTAGAGCTCTTTTCCTAAGCAGTGTAAGGTCGGTGATGTAGTTTTCTAGAAGAAGAACCAGGCAACCGCCAAGCTCAACCTGGTGAAAAAACTGGCTTGCACAAGTTGGGGCGTGGGCGCAAGTAGGCTTAGAGCTCTTTTCCTAAGCAGTGTAAGGTCGGTGATGGATTACAGCATGTCGGTACAATTCTTTGCAAGTAAGACCGCACTGGAAAAACTTGGCCGAATCCAGACTCAGGCTCTGAGATTCATCTGTGATGCATACAGAACTACTCCCACAGCTGCTTTAGATGTCTTGGCCAATGTAGAACCGTTACAAATTAGGATTGAAAAGTCAATATTAAGTACCTTAGAGAGGTACCGTCGGCTCGGCGTAAACGAACCAGCCTTTCAAATGCAGAATAACCGGGTGGGTGGCAGGAGACTAAAGAGGTCCTCTTTCATGCACCAGGTCGTGGAGCTGGAAAGGACAGTCACCTTGCCCCCAAATAGAGAACGTCTGACCTTAATCCCAGTTAATCCACCATAAGCGGAACCTTCACGTCCCTCTATACATTTGGCCTTGACTGATGCAGCAGTGACGAAACGCACCCCTGAACATGTCCAGAAAGTGGCTGCCTATGAGACCATGGATGTGTTCGCACACATACCTGTGAAAGTGTTCACGGACGGCTCTGCTGACCTAAAAAAAAAACTGCTGGGTACGGTGCGCTCATACAGTATCCAGTGGGAGGACCACCCACTGAAGAACTCTCGGGGCCTTGTAGGACTGCAGCGTCAAATTTTGATGCGGAGCTTATAGCTATGCACATGGCCTTGGAGAGAGTCCACGACACTTTGAAAGGGACGGAACATGCGGGGCTTGATGTGGTTTAGAACTCTCGGGGCCTTGTAGGACTGCAGCGTCAAATTTTGATGCGGAGCTTATAGCTATGCACATGGCCTTGGAGAGAGTCCACGACACTTTGAAAGGGACGGAACATGCGGGGCTTGATGTGGTTGTTTTCTCAGACTCAAGATCTGCTCTTGAGATCTTGGAGAAGAGACAGGGTACCACACGCTTGGTCGACGTCATTAGCAACGACGTATGCAATTTTGGTGAACTAGGGTGCAAGGTTACCATACAGTGGATACCAGGGCACGTCAACATCAGTGGCAATGAAAGAGCGAACACTCTGGCAAAATCCGGGGCAGCCCAGCCTCAGCCAGAAGTACCAATGACTTTCTTGGGAGTTAAAAACTGGCTGGCGGACCACTTCAGGCAGAAGTGGTACAGGCAATTGGCTGACAACACGACCGCCAGAGGCGTCTATTCAAACGTGCCAACACCTAGCAAACAAGACCCATGGTGGGGGTTATGACGCAGATCGCAGAATTTAGTGACGCAGATGCGTACAGAGCACTACCCCTTGCGCACATATTTCTGACTGCTGGATAACAACAGAGATCCTACCTGCCGGCACTACAGCCTGGCCCCAGAGACCCTAAAGCATCTGTTGACTGAATGTCCCTCATTTAATCTCCCTGGGGAAGCCAGGCCTGTACGAGGATCCTTTGTGAGGGACGTGTTGTATGGCTCAGGTCAACAGATGGAGTCGATAGCCAATTTACTAGCCGGGGTCATAAGAGAGTAATCTCAGACCCTCACCAGAATATGTGTGTTAGAAGGAGAACCTTGACTCCTGGTTAAATTAAATCTTACGTATTCCTAATTTTGTTGATAGCGCTTATACTCTGATGTTCGCAACCTTTAAACGTGCTAAACATTGATATCCCATTATCTTTTTAAGCTAGCTTCCCTTAGTCTCCTTTCGCAAACGTCCTGAAATTGAAAACGCGACTATAACAAACTTATAACACCGATCTGACAATGCATGTTGGTAATATTGTTAATTAATAGTGTGTATGGCCTTTCGCTGCAATTGAATGATTGATTCATTCCAATATCCCCTCCTCATTCTCATTTGTTTCTCTCTCTCTCTTCAGGAAGTGATAAAGCCCAATAATATAATTCACAGCACTTTATTACATACAATAGATACGTCAAAAAATAAATCTTGCAATGAGATATCTTGTGATCGTACAGATCCAAATTAATCCTTTATTTATGTTTACATATTATGTTACAGTTAAGACGTGTTTAATTTGATAAAAAATTTTGTGACAAACTAAATTTATTCGATGTCAAATTATTGCGTTATGACAATTTAAGGATATGAAATGTTTCATCTCGTTAGTTATATGTCAAAAACACAATTTAAAACTATTTTTATTAGTTTAATTTGTCTAATTGGTAGCGTAGTTTGGTTGGTGTTACCCGGTGCCGTAAACTAAAGGTGTCAGACCCCCACCCCCTTTCAACGATGTATTTCCTCTTGTTAAAATAAGTCGAGATAATGACAATAACAAGAATGAAAGCAATTTAATTAAAGATCAAGATTTTCGAGGGTATGAGAATCACTGTTGTTATGTGTAGAGCGTTGTTGTCATGTTGATAGGGAAAAGATGTTAGTTAGAGATTTTATGTGTAGCCGTATCGTTTGTGTGAGAGTGCTGTGACGTAATTGTGTAATGAGAATTGACGCGTTAGTTTTCGTTGTTGATAGAGCAGAGAGATGGCCGTTGTGCATTCTTCAGAATATAGCTTCCTACGTGATGTTTCTTTGTGTGAGGATTTCAACTCGATATATTGTGAAGTGGAACGGTTACAAGCTATATAGGGAAGTACACTGATTGTCATATTGAAGAGGCATATTAAATGTATATATTGTATCGAACCGTGGAGTGTTTGTTGATTGGAAGACTATTACTTTTGGTTGTGCTGTTCTGTGACCAAGCGGTAGACTTGGCTGGATGAATAGACACTCATTGCCATGATTGGATGATTTGCAACACAACAGATACAACGTCTCGACAAAGATGTCATTGTATTTAAGAACTGTAAAAACTTTAAATTATAGCCTTTCTTAAAATATCCATTCCTGGTTTTCGAAGCTGCAGATCGGTAAATCATTTGATCGAAATCAATATCCTTTAACGCACCACTTTCAATAGATTAGATCCAGATCAGAAAAACTTTATCCCTTAATGCCTTATTACTCCCTTAATGTGAATCGGAAATATTCTTGATAAGCCTTGGTTTGAAAAGCTACGATGACATGAAGTCCCACTTATCCAAAATTTTCAAATCATCAAATACTGACCAGTTCATGACTTTGTAAAATTAAATATCAGCTGCATTTGATTGTATTTTATTGTTGATAAATATTTTAAACGTTCATATTTTTACAACGCATCATAGAAAGTGGTTAATTTATGGAACGGACACCAACAAATCTTCTTCACTTGCGGATAGCAGACGTTTGGGTTCAACTTCCATAAACATATCAGCTACTTCCTTGAACGAGGATGATCTGATCTGGAGTACAGAATGAAAGCGATCAATACCCTCCAGCTTATTTCTACTCCTTGCTTCTCAAGAGAGAGTCATTCATCTATTAATTGTTTTAGTTTCATTCTCTTCTTAAACCTTAAAATACTCGCTACCAACATTTCCTATTGCTCTCATTTTAAAAATGCCTTTAAAATAGCAAGTTCCACAAAGTGACCGCGCTTCTAGTGCAAAACATTCTTAATTTCTCGGGTTGGTCACCCCATTGTCCACAGTAAAGCTTTCAGTTTGCAGATGCTGGTGTGTAAGATTAAGGGCAGGTTAAACACCAAAATTGAAATAAGGGAATTTGACCATTTTTTTTGGTTCAGTTGTTAGTAATCATCTTAAAAATCAATAAAAAAAATATTAAAAAAATATATGTTAGTAAAAAATAGTGATTTTGATCAATAATAGGGCTAATCGCTGCGGAAATATTAAAAAATGAACATCTTTTAAAATCATGATATCTACAGTATAGATAGTCCCAGAACCTTGAAACTTTAACATGTTATAGTACTCAATGGTGTTATATATGGGTCCTAAAATATTATTAGTAAAGTAAAAAATGGTAATTTACCTGAATTTATGCGTTATCCATGTTGTTCGATGAAAATATTTTGGGGTACCGGTTATAATTTTTCTGAATATTTCATAAGTTTGTTTAACAATCTAAATATCCTTAGAAAGTTCAAACCATACATGTATAAGAAACATTCCTGCCAATTTATATTGATATTCATTGAGTAATTTAGAATTTATAGTGATTTATACAAATAAATTTTAGGGAAAATGAAATTTTGAGAAAATGTAAGAAAACGCACAAACTTACATTTTTCAGGAACATTTTAAAAGTTTAAAACCCCCCTGCAGCATAAAACTCTTCCTGATCCAATTCCTTACTAGATAATATAGACCTTTTAGCTCTTTTAGCTTTACTTTTATCTAAATTTTGAATAAGCGAGGATGATACACGCTTATTATCAATTTTAGAAAATGCCTGAAAACAATATTTTCCAAAATTTAAACCTAATTTTGTAAATATTTCCCCCCTTTTTAATTCCCCATTGTTATAAACTATGGTAGCATCATCTACAGCTATTTCTAGTCTCTTTCTCCCAACAAATGAGGTTTTGGGACATCGATACCAAATTAAATTATGAAAAGCCTCATTTGCGTTCTGCGTCCCCCCGTGAACGCATTTGGCTAAAAGAGCATCGGATGAAAGCTCCTCAAATATTTTCTTAATATTGTTCATAACGAAAGAAGGAAGAACATTCTTATTTGCAGTTACTAAATCTTTATCTTTGGGACACCAACTACCGCAATCATTATGTTTACCCTCACGGTGGTGAAATATTGCCCAAATACTTTTTTTCATTTTACCCATGTCCCCTGAATTTTTTCTAATCGCTGCGC
>CAXITT010000106.1:306644-362557 GCA_964033795.1 Lymnaea stagnalis | reverse complement strand
ATTTACGGATAACACAGTGGCCACTCCGTTCTTAGAAACAAAGCCACGTCGCTGCCAGGTCCCGTCACAAGAAACCGTCACATTTGGACCCTGGGCTTCTTTTAATTCTGATGCAGCCTGAGACATGCACTGTTTAGCTACTTCATTAGTAGCAATATGAATCCTCTCCTTGTACTTAGTAACAATAGGAGCAGTTACAGGAGGAGGCATGTCCATATTACCAAGAAATCTTTTGGTTTTTTCTTGATGACAGCCAATGCTGTTCATCGCTAACTGCAATCGCAGGTTGACATTCTCGGAGCATGTCTTAAATTCTATTTCATGCCTACATTTAATACATTTAAAATATAAAGTACTAATCACCCCATTTAGCACTTCTCTAACAGTATAATTTGTCCCATCCATTGCAAACTGCTCACAGAATGAACATGAAAATGACTGGACTAATGAAATAATTAATCCCACATCCACTAAACGATAACCACTAATTTCTGGAAATTTAGGACTAGAAACATTTAAAGATTCATTAAGTTTTTGGAAGGAAGAAGATGTGGGTACTGGTTTTAAATTATCATCAACACTGTCCATAGCAATATCTTCGCTTACTTGATTTTGAGTTGAGGGATTTGTAGTTTCACTAATATCAGTGTCACTAAGCTTAACTTTTTTAGTATATCTATTCCCATGAAATTTACGCTTTTTAGTACGATATTTATTCCAATTCTTTTTTACATTATCTTTATCCATTTTTAATCTAAGTTTATTTAAATATTAATTAAATTAGAAGGTCCTTTTAAAACAGAAAATCCAGCACAGGTTAGAATCAATTTCACAGCGTGGGACGCTAACAGTGAAGAATTTTGGTGTTTACAAATAACGGCCGAAGGCTTTTTAAGAGAAACGCTGTGATTGGCTGAAATTTCTTTTGGCAAGGGATATCCTGTTCTAGCAGCCAATGAAATTTTATTTAATATAATAGTTTTTCCCTTTACATCAAAATGGCATATCGTTGAATTTCATTAATGTGGGTGAAAAAATTATTAAAATCGGATAATTAGAAGAAAAGTTATACGCATTTAAATAATGAAATTTTATTTAATATAATAGTTTTTCCCTTTACATCAAAATGGCATATCGTTGAATTTCATTAATGTGGGTGAAAAAATTATTAAAATCGGATAATTAGAAGAAAAGTTATACGCATTTAAAATTTTTTGCATAATTAATTAGGTAATTTTGTTTATAACTTGCAAACTTTAAAAAATAAAATAAAATACTTATATTGCTTTTATTTTAAAAAAAAACCAGATGGTTATGTTTGGAATTGAATGTACTTCATAGATAGATGGAACTTCCTCAAATAGGTCTGCCCAAAGTTAAAGGTAGCAGATAAACTTAAAATCACAGATGTTAATATAAAGGACCTTGTGCTTTACCTCTTGCATCCAAATTTTCAAGAGTATCACACATAACTTCAATCACCCAAATATATTAATCAAACTCATCGCTTACTGTTTCAACAGGAGCATTATGATCCCTCCAACGTGTTGTTGACAATCTTTTCAATGACATTCCAGTGTATTCACTTGAAACATTCCATTGATGAGTGTATACAGCTAAGAAAGAAAATAATGTCAACAAATGTCAAACTTGCAGTATTTTCGACAAAAGAGTTTAACTTATCAAAGTTACCAAACACTTCAATCGGACTTTGTTTCATGTTCAAAACGGTGTTTTTCTGAACTCATTAGAAGATAACCTCATTTCTGACCTATCAACCTTGAACTTTTAATAAAGCAAGTATTTGAATACATTACACGTGTCGAAAGTGTACGTGTTAGCGGTTATACTTTTATAAAATTGTGTTAGACCGTGCATTGTGTGCTATGTAAATATGATATTTTTCAATCTGGTGTCACCCCCTGAAATGGTGTTACCCGGGGCGGTCTGCACCCCCAGCATTCTCCTGGCTACGCAAATAAGTCTAATACTTGGCGGTAACAAGAAAAGATAATTCACCATTATAAAATATATTTTTTTATCAAATAAGGTATTTCTATTACAAACAATAAAAGATGAAGTTTAACAACTACTACATTACAAGCCACAACTTAACATTAACATATAAAACAAAGTCTCCTATTGAAAATTCACTGTTATTTTTAAAAAAAATAATATGTTTCACTTAAATTCCAGGTTTTGAGTTTACCATGGACAGAAGAGAATATTTGATTAAAAATCAAACATATTGTGGTCTTCTTCAATGTCAAGCTGACACAATAAGTGACGCAACTATGGCGAGCCTTATCAAAATGGATATTTATTATTTAAAAAATGAACAACTTCTGGCCAGCATGTTAGCTGTAAACTCAGATATCCAAGCTCGCACTGGGAATAACACAATAGTTATTGGATCAATGTCAAAGGACCATGGTGAATTTCATGTGTATTTCTCTGACCTATCCAACTGTTCTCAAACTGCGTTTGTTTGTAAGATTCAGTTTAAAATCTCATCCCAGGGAATCGAATTTGTTGAAAAAATAATATTTCCAATGAACTCTAATGAAAGAGAAGCTGATATTTACGTCAAATCTCAAATTGCTATTGAACACAAAATATTTGATAAATCTGGAGCAGTTATGAAGAAATTAACATCCCATACCAGTTTGATGAATAAAGGAAATGAATTTGGTTTTACATTAGGTAATCCTTATTTAATCAATGCAGATGAAATTTCAATGCAAGTTAAAAAGCCTCGGACAATTTCAGGAGAAACTAAAGAAAATAATTTTGAACAAAAACTTTCTGAATTGGAACTGAAGCTTCGTACACAACTTGAATTATTCATGAATCAAATGTCCAGTAAAATTGAAGATAGTAGTAATAAACTGATGACACAAGCTCGATAGACGCACAGTTTGGTTTTCTCCGTTAGCTTCGTGTTTTGCCAGACCCGTTTATTTAGTTTAGCCATTGTGGCAGCTGCCTTGCCGATTCTGTTGTTTATTTCTTCTTCAATGGACAGTGTATTGGAGACCTTGGACCCCAAGTAGGTGAAGCTGTCCACAACCTCCAAGTTTTCATTATCGATTTTTATGTTAGGTGGAGGTCGAGTGTCTTGGGCCATGATGTTTGTCTTTTTCAAGCTGATTTGCAGACCAAATTCTTTGCAGGCATTGGAGAAGCTTGACACGAGTTGTTGCAAACCAATTTCTGTGTGTGCGGTTATTGCCGCATCATCCGCAAATAGTAGCTCGCGAATTAGGACATCTGTCGTTTTGGTCTTGGCTCGGAGGCGAGCAGTGTTGAAAAGTCCTCCATCAGCTCTGGTGTGTAACCAGATATCCTGATTGCTATCCTTGAATGCATATCGAAGTAGTACAGAGAAGAATATTGCGAACAGTGTTGGTACAAGTACACAAATTTGTTTAACTCCGCTGCTGACTGGAAAGGCTTCTGACTTGGCTCCATCGAATTGCACTGTACCCTGCATATTTTCATGGAACTCTCTGATGATGGCAAGTAGGTGAGGGGGACAGCCGATTGTTGCCAGTATATTGAATAGCCCGTTGCATTGAAGTAATCAACGGCTTTTGTAAGGTCCACAAAGGCAATGTACAGTGGTATCTGCTGCTCTCTGCATTTTTCCTGGAGCTGTCGTATGGAGAACACCATGTCTATGGTAGACCGCCCAGACCGGAAATCGCACTGAGATTCTGGATAGACACGGGATGCTAGACTCTGTAAACGTGTTAGTATGACACGGGCAAAGGCATTTCCTACAATACTAAGGAGTGAAATGCCGCGATAATTATTGCAATGACTCCTATCACCTTTGTTTTTATATAGTGTCACTATATTTGCATCCTTTAAGTCTGGGGAGATGTAGCCCTGTTCCCAGCAGAGGGACAGAATCTCGTGCAATGGTTGGAGTAAAGCTATCTAACCACTCTTTAGAGCCTCTGGTGTTATTCCATCATCCCCCCTGCGCTTTTCCACAAGCTAGGCTATCAATAGCTTTGCTCAGCTCTTCCTGTGAGGGCACGACATAAAGTTCTTCCATGAGTGGCATATCTGGCGGTGCTGGAGACTGTGGTAACTGTTGAATACAATTCCAGATAATGCTCAACCCACCGTTTTAGCTGTGCTGCCTGGTCTTGGATAATTTCTCCACTTTTGGACTTTAGAGGAGCAGCTTTGGACGTCAAGGAGCCAGTTGCCTTTTTGATGTTTTCGTACATTGCTTTTGCATCGCCCATAACTGCAGCTGACTGTATGCTGGAACAGAGGTTAAGCCAGTAGGTATTGGCACAATTATGTGCAACGTTTTGGGCAAGTGACTTGGCTGTTTTTAATGCATGCAACCTGTCGGGTGTAGGCTTTTCCTTGTGAGCCGCAAGAGCTTTCCTTTTGGTTTCAGTGACAGGTTTCATCCCGTCCCAATGTTCATCAAACCAGTCCGTGTTTTTGTGAGATTTTTTGCCAAAGGCCTGTAGAGCGGATGTATAGATTGTGTCTCTGAGATGCGTCCATTTCGAGTCAATGGTGACGCATGGGGACATCCTTGAGATACCTTCCTTCACCTTGTCTGTGAACAGCTGCGTTAGCGCAGGGTCTTTCATGCAGAAGGTATTGATACGTGGACATCCCTTTTTTTTGGAGTGGTACGAGTTTTTCCTCATTATTCGTACCTTGCTGGCGACAAGGGAGTGATCCGTGTCACAGTCGGCACTGTGGTAGCTGCGAGTGAGTAGGATGCTAGCTAGTTGTGCACGTCTAGTGATGATGAGGTCCAGCTGGTGCCATTGGCGGGATCGAGGGTGTCTCCAAGATACTTGATGTATATCCTTGCACTTGAATTAAGTGTTGGTCACACACAAGCCTCTTGAGCAGCACAATTCCAGAAGCCTCTGTCCATTTTCATTTATCTTTCCTCTTCCAAAGAGTCCAATGCATGTGGGCCAGGCTTCATGGGCGCTCCCCACTCTAGCATTGAAATCTACCAGGAGGTAGATTGCCTCGTCTTTGTGGATGCTGGCTATTGACTGGTCTAAAGCTCCATAGAACTGGTCCTTCTCTTCCGGAGTTGAACAGAGAGTTGGGGCATATACACTAAGAATGTTTGCTGGGCCCGCAGCTGTTCTGAGTCTTAGAGTGAGGATCAATGAATGGTGTAAGAGTGTTCTTAACAGCGAAACCTACACCATGCTGTCTATGTTCGTTTGTTGGTCTGCCTTGCCAGAAGAAAGTGTAATTTGCCTCTTTGAGTAAACCGTTGTCTGGGAGCCTGGTCTCCTGAAGGCAAGCGATGTCAATCTTTAGCCTTTTAAGTTATCTATCGATTATTCCTGTCTTCCGTGTGTCTTTTATTGACTGCGGGTCATCAGTGATGCCGGGACACATAGTCCTCACGTTCCAGATAGCAATTCGAAGAGCTGGGGTCTTCTTTTTCTTTTTTGTGTTTCTTGGTGCAGGGCTTAGTGGCCCACTTGTTGAGTGGTACTCTAATCTCCACGCACCCAGTGGAGAAGGCAGGCCATGACGGGATAGCACCTATTTGACTGGGGGCTGCCCAGTTTGAGGCGGGCGGTAGCTGTCCAGTGAGACATTGGTAGTCTCTCCCACAGTCGGAAACAGCCCCTGGCGCCTAGCTCTACGTCAATTGAGCTTTCAGCTTATAACCGGTAACTGCTGCTTCCCGTGTTTTGTCGACACCTTGCGGCGATGCTTGAGTGTCCTCTCCAGAGGTGATGCAAGCCTGGGCGGGTATTATGGAGAATTAGCTGCTGCCCATACAGCATATCCACCCTCTCCATGTCAATGGTGTAACCAAGGGAACGACTTGCGTCGATGCGGCTTGTGCTCCATTTCCTGATTTTCTGTTGGGGTTTACTCCCTTAGCCTTACCCGAAGAGCGGGTATAGCCGCAAGGCAGCGGAGGATTTTGAAGTCGGAGTTTCCTTCTCCTAGATGAAATTACCAGCCAAGGTTTTAACGAGCATCATCTACCCGTAAGGGTGCCAGCACCAGGATTCGAACCCGTGACTGATTGAAATTTATTTTGAAGTCTTGGTACCGCAGCGCACTATCACTTTGACCACTATATTAGTAAAATGCAAAGCTTTCACATACTCATCCCTAATTCTCCAAGTTTCCCTGTTGATAGGTCTGAAATTTGGCATGCTAATTCCTTACGGCTCAGTTACAAAAGTTTCTTGTTTTATTTTAAAACTCTAAATTTTTTTTGACCGGGGACCCAAAATGTCATTTTCCCTTATATGACCAATATAAATAAAATGATCAACATAAATAGCTACATGAAGCGATGGATCTTGACCAAAATTAATCTACATACATTTGATTATCCATACTCAAATAGCAGGTGTCATTTTACAAATTTCACATGCTTATTCCTTAGATCTAAATTACAAAAGTTAAGTAGTTTTCATTTCGAAACTCTACCTGGAACGGTTACACTCGAGGGCGCAGAATTAGTTTGATTGCTTATATGAGATACATAAATAAAGTTAACAACAAACTATTGTGATTGCGTGTTTTTTAGAGATTATATGTGTTGTTTCATCTATTATGCATTATATCTTGTGACGTATTGTCTAAAAAGGGATATGACGTATTATTATTGTGGAGTGTTTTTTGGAGTAATGGAAGCGGACAAAAAGTTGTATATGCAACCAGTTGTATGCTTGCACCGCTTAAAGGTAAATGACGTAATAGTATTGTGTAGTGTTTTTTTTTTGAGCAATGGCAATGGACAGCAAGTTATCTATGGAACCTGTTGTATGCTTGCAACGATTGACAGAAGCCGAATTTCACTTGCACAACAGTACACAAGATACTAACTTAGTGGGAAAAAAACATTTAAACTGAAATGCCTAATCACTACAGCTCTCCAAGCTACACAACAGTACACAAGATACTAACTTAGTGGAAAGAAACATTTAAACTGAAATGCCTCATCACTACAGCTCTCCAAGCTACACAACAGTACACAAGATACTAACTTAGTGGAAAGAAACATTTAAACTGAAATGCCTAATCACTACAGCTCTCCAAGCTACACAACAGTACACAAGATACTAACTTAGTGGAAAGAAACATTTAAACTGAAATGCCTCATCACTACAGCTCTCCAAGCTACACAACAGTACACAAGATACTAACTTAGTGGAAAGAAACATTTAAACTTAAACTGAAATGCCTCATCACTACAGCTCTCCAAGCTACACAACAGTACACAAGATACTAACTTAGTGGAAAGAAACATTTAAACTGAAATGCCTAATCACTACAGCTCTCCAAGCTACACAACAGTACACAAGATACTAACTTAGTGGAAAGAAACATTTAAACTGAAATGCCTCATCACTACAGCTCTCCAAGCTACACAACAGTACACAAGATACTAACTTAGTTGAAAGAAACATTTAAACTGAAATGCCTCATCACTACTGCTCTCCAAGCTACACAACAGTACACAAGATACTAACTTAGTTGAAAGAAACATTTAAACTGAAATGCCTAATCACTACAGTTCTCCAAGCTTTGACAAACCAGAAATAAAGAGGCGTGTGAGACGTCGTGGTAGATTTTCCAAAGCGCCTAGACAAAGACAACTTCGCGACGCTGAGCCAAATACTACCAGAAAAATCCACATGTACATAAGGAAGCTGTCACTAAATAATCTCAGGCAAATCCCCAAGTTAACAGGGACGCTGTTTGTAGATGCGATACTAATCATAAAAAGCGACTCTTGCGAAAGCGACATATTTCGCTAAAACCAAACCATTGTGGATTTTCTTACGAGGCAAACATGGATTATGAATCTGATGAAACAGTACGCATTGGATTCATGGATGTTGTGTGTGACTATTGCCACGCTTGCAGGTGTAATTTCGAGTCTCCTGGTTTGTGCTGTAACGCTGGTAAACTTTGTCTCACTCCTTTACACAAACTTCCTCAGCTTCTTGAAGTCCTCTTTCTTGGCCATCATCCTCAAAGTGGACATGGAAAATATTAGCAAATAGAACAGCGCTTTTCAAATGACGTCATATTGTGCTAATCAAATCGTTGTGGGAAATTTTCCGGCTTAGTTTAAAGTCCAGGGAAAAGTGTACCACGTGATTGGTAGTCTTTTACATTTGACGACTTAGGAACTCAAATATCTACTAATTTATTTTGTCGGGGACGATGAAAAAGAAGCACAAATGCGGTGCACTAATGTTTCTGGGCTTAACAAGATCCTGGTGCGCTAGTTGCAGAAAATACTGCATGATTGTAACTCTAAAAGGTTTTTTCTTGATGCTCCAAGCGGAACTGGTAAGACATTCCTCATACACCTCCTGATTGCAAAAAATCCGAGAGGACGGACACATTGCTATTGCTCTGGCTTCATGTGGCATCTTCGCCAGTCTTCTATAAGGCGCAATAACAACTCATTCAGCTTTTAAGCTACCTCTGAACCTCAGCCATACTGAATCTGCCATTATGTGTAAAATATCAAAAGCAGAGCAACATGGCTGAAGTGCTCAGACATTGTAGGCTTATTTTCTGGGAATAATTCACTATGGCACACAGATGGGGTGTTGTTGCTTTATACAGGACCATCAAAGATATTCATATGACAAACACATTGGAGGGCTGACAGATCTGCTGGCCTGATACGTCTGGCAAACTCACTGGTCGTGCCAAGAGGAACACGCGCTGACGAAGTTAATGTATGTTTTAAATCTTCATCTCTTTGGCTTTAAATCATTGTTCTTTCTTTGAAATTAAACATGAGCGTTCATTTGAAAGGTGACAAAAAAGACGCTCATTTCTCTGCTCTTCTAATTAGTATCAGTGCGGCAGCTTGAATCAAGGAAATCGTAAAATTACTTTTCCTTAAAATTTCTTACTCCTCGTGAATTCATTACCAGACTTTCTTAAACATGTTTCCTTAATCTACGAAAACTCAACGAAAAAGACGTGTCATGGAGAGAGAGAGCTATCCTTACACTGAGAAATGACGTGACTACATCTTAAACCATATTTTACTTCAAGAACTACCTTCAGAAGCTAAAAAATATCAGTCTGTGGCTTCAGTTAAGGAGATGGAAGACGCAGTGCACTGTCAAACAGGAGTTTTTCATCTTGCTAAATACGCCTGGGACTGCTAAGCATAATATAATTCATAAAATGGGGGCACCAATAATGTTACTGCAAAACTTACAGACACAAAAACTTTGTAACGGCACCAGACGTGGCTCTAAAGAACCTAATCCAGGCAAATATTTGCAATGGCAGTGGCTCAGGGGAGACAGTTTTTATTCTACGCATCCCCGTTACACCCTCTGTCCTCTCATTTTAATTCAAGCACGTCCAACTTCCAGTAAGACTCGACTTTGCAATGACAAGTAATAAGTCTTAAGGACAGACCCTAAAAAAGTTGGCATTGATTTGACGCAGGATTGCTTGTCGTATGGCCAACTAACTATACGTTGAATGCTCAATAGTGAGACTCAGTGCACAACTTGGTCATACTACAACCAGAAGGCCGAACTTACAACGTGGTATACAAAGAGATCCATAAAATATAACTATTGGTAACTTTTCCACATTTTATTGATAATTTCTTACATTTTTGTTAAAAAGGATCTCCGCAACGAAGCGTGAGTATTTTGCTAGTCATCACACAAATGTTTTTCCAATACAAAATATGACATTTAATTCATAACATTGAAGTTGCCCTGGCACAAAATATGACATTTATATTAATAAAATAAAAGTTAGCCCATTCCAAAATATGACATGTAAGTCATAACATGAAAGTTGTCTTTTTCCAGCTTTCTTATGACTTTATTTTCAGGAATATTTGAAATCTTCAAATTTAAAGACTGACCGAATTTAAACTTCGGTTTTTGCGCCCAACGTTGCCATTCGATTACTTTTGTCCTTGTTTCGGTTTTGGCCGAAACTGAAAAGTTAATATATTGTTTAAATGTCAGTTTAATTTCGGCTGACAATTTTTGATACTTTCGGCAAAATGGCTGAAAGTGACTGAGGTATCGTTCAGCTACCAGAAGTCAGACTGTCTGTCTGCCAGCAATCCGATATTCATTATTGCTCGACGTCTTGCTGTCATCGTATGTCATATGATTAATTTCTCACAGCTGTTTGATGATCGTAAATTATCCCATATTAAAAAAAAATGACTTTAGTACTGGGCAGATGTAAACAATTTTGTGGAAGAAAAACTAAAGGAATAATCATATTTATATCAACATTTTTGTTTTAATTTTTTTCAATTATCAAAATTTGAGATCTTAGGTAATTTCAATTCCTTCAAAAGTGATATTCATTTTGATTTATCATTATCATGCTCATCAATTTTTTTATACTCAAAGGTGAATATATTGAATAATCCTAGGAATTGGCAATATTTCAATTATTATTATTAATAATATTTGAAGAATTAAGTAAATTTGGGCTATTATTATTCATTGATTTATTGAAATTCATTATAATCATGCTCATAAACATTGGTTTTGACAAAATAAAACGCTTATGCATGTATGCCTGGTTCTTATTATAATTATGTAGTAGGCCTACTGCAAAACTGTTTATTTTTATGATAGTAGTGACAATTTACATGCCGTTTGCGAATCTAAGTCGAAAGACCCATCAAAACTACAATTTTCAGAGACCCTGTTAAAAATAAATTGCCCCACAAATGGGGGTGAGGAAGGTTGGTTGCCGAACGGAATAATTACGTCAAGAGCACGGAAAGACTAATATGTTAGTGGCAGGCTAAATATTAATACAGGGATATCTTGCCAGTTATTTATGAAAACACAAACGATAACCGTGAAACAATATGATGATATTTGTATAGTCTTAATAATTGCTATCTATGTGACTATTGACTCTCTTAAAGACTAAATAATTATTGTAGGAAGTATCAGGTATATGTTCTAGGTTGTAATAATAGTAAAAAAAAGAAAAGGGTACTCAAGAGAATATTTCCATACATTTCGCCCCAATAGGTCCACATTTTCTCTTACCATACTACCTTAAAATAAAAATTTTAAATAAATGTAAATTACTTTTAAATTAAAATGGTCAAATCCAAAGTATTCATGAAATGTTTATTTATTATTATTCACCATGATCTCATTAACAAAATCTAAATATTGATAACTTACCTCATCGATGTGTGTAGAAAGTATGCCTGAACGAATTTCAAAATAAATAAATATTTTGGTTTGGCATTGGTTTCGGCCAAAAGTCACTTTAAGATTTTGGTTTCATTTTCCGTTTCGGCTGAAAGTCACTTTAAGATTTTGGTTTATTTTTTCCTTTTAGCCGAACGTCACTTTAAGATTTTGGTTTCATTTTCCGTTTAGGCCGAAAAATATTTTCTTTAACTTTCGGCCTAGTTTTGGCTTTTGATGAAATCATAAAATCATTTTCGGTCCGTCTCTACTTCAAATCATCGTTCCATATGTTTCTAAAGTTTTTAACTGAAATGAACATTGAACTAAAGTCAACGACATTTGAAACAAAAATTGTATATTATGGTTGGAAAGGCGCCGTTATAACGCTCACATAAATAAAGTGTTAACATTATTGTCTAAAGGTTTGCACGTTTATAATAAAGGTTTAAAGGTTTAAACTATGTTTTAAAATTTTAAATCAGTTTATGTAACTTAGTGTTAAAAGTCATAATAATAATTTGGTATCCAAGTGGGCCAACCTGAGTTCAGAAATAATTGACGTAGATTGTTATTGTATAATTATAGAACAATTTTTTAATAAGTCTGACATTGATTTTGTTACATTACGTATAATAGAAAACAACTGCTGAAAAAAAAACCTTTGAAATAGATTATGTTATTTTATGTATAAAGAATATATTTTTTTTTTAAATTGTAGAGTGTTACGTCAAATATTTTTAAAATCATCATTAAATAAAAACAAAAATGCTGTAAATCGAAGGAGGTCCCACTTGTTGAGGTCCCACTTGTTGAGGTCCCACTTGTTGAGGTCCCACTTGTTGAGGTCCCCCTTGTTGAGGTCCCACTTGTTGAGGTCCCACTTGTTGAGATCCCACTTGTTGAGGTCCCACTTGTTGAGGTCCCCCTTGTTGAGATCCCACTTGTTGAGGTCCCACTTTTTGAGGTCTCATTTGTTGAAATCCCACTTAATGTGTTGTCAATTAGGCGCCATTTGATTGATCACTTAAACAAATGACTCATTAAAATAATAATCAAAGTACCACAATCCCTAACAATAACATTTAAACATTGTTTGTTGGCATTGTCAAGGTGAGGCCATAACAACGTGTTGCACACATTTTACTCTATCAAAACAGGGGCAATAACATGTGGTGAACACATTTTACTCTATCAAAACAGGGGCAATAACATGTGGTGAACACATTTTACTCTAACAAGAGTGGGTCCATAAAAAAAGTGTGCACACATTTTACTCTCATTAGCATGGGGCCATAACCCACGTGGGTTATTTTCATTCTATAAAAAGTTTAGCCGTAACCTTGTTGAGAGCATATTTCACTCTATCAAGAGTGGGGAGATAACCACGTGATGCACACATGTTCACTCTATCGAGTGGGGTCATAACCACATGATGCACACGTTTTCAATATATTAAGAGTGAGGCCATTATCACGTGATGAACACATTTTCAATCTATAAATATTTGGGTGCTAACCACGTTGGGCAAATATTTTCCCTCTATCAAAAGTGGTGCTCTAACCACGGGTACATATATTCGCACTTTATCTACAGTGGGAACATAACCACGTGATGCAAACATTTTCATTCTATCAAGAGTGGTGCTATAACCACGTTGTGATACATTTTCACCTTATCACGAGCGTTATCAAACTCTTAAAGACAGATATTAAGTAGCCAAAGTGGCTATTCGCACACAGGTATTAGAAGTGAGAGGTTGGGATTAAAAATATTTAAAATATTATCGTTGAGTTTGTAAGACAAAATGAGGTATCAAATGAAAGATAATTGAAATGACTATATGCTTGTACAAAAACGTCTTCAATTTAACTAACATAAATTAACACAATGGACTTTCGAATTGGATTTAGTTTAAAGGGATCCGGGTACTCATAGCCGCTATTCGGACCCAGGTCTCTTTAGACTAAATCCCATTCAGATTTCATTTATAAAGAAAATAATATTTCAAATAGATTTTTTTTAAAAATTCAACCTATCTTTTCTGATACCCGGGTGCGAATTTTGCAGCCTTTAGTTAAATGATAAGAAGTTTTAAATTAGAAATGTTTGAAAAATTCCTTAGTCTATGAAATTTCACTTTAAAATGTCTCTTCCTACCATTTCTGTTGTAAACAAAGGGACGCAACTAGATAAAGAAAAGACGCCATACACGTGACGAATTGTATCAGGAAATGTGTATGACATAAATCAATTCACATAAAATATACCATTGGGTTTATCATGCTAATTATATGATGTATCAATCAATTCATATAAACTATACAATTTAAAGCGATGTTGTCTGATTTTATCCTTTTCATGCCCATTCAAGTATTATTGAAAAGATTTTTACCTGTGTCTCTTAAACGCTTTTAAAACGAATTTGTATTAATGCGCGCCTCGAAATTGTTCATTAGGTGTAAACAAAAAATTAAAAAAAAAAAATCAACAGTGAGAGTAAAATTGATTTATTTTAACTTTACACTGAGAAGCAAAATGTGTTAGTGTTGAAACTGTTTACTATTGACAGTTCATTTGGTGAAGAGGATATATTTTTAGAGTGGAAAAAGATGTGTTGTGTGTTAAACGTTCAGTCATCACACCATCATCGTGGCCACAAAACCATTATTTCACTCATCTCCTTGGCCAGTAACCCATAATTAAAATCATTACAATCATCTCCTTGGCCAGTTAAACATCACTACAATCATCTCCTTGGCCAGTAACCCATCATTAAAATCATTACAATCATCTCCTCGGCTAGCAAACCATCACCACAATCATCTCCTCGGCAAATAAACAATCATTACAATCATCTCCTCGGCCAATAAACCATCATTACAATCATCTTCTCGGCCAGTTAACCATCACTACAATCATCTCCTCGGCCAGTTAACCCTCACTACAATAATCTCCTCGGCTAGTAAACCATCATTACAATCATCTCCTTGGCCAGTAGACCATCATTACAATCATCTCCATTGCCAGTAGACCCTCATTACAATCATCTCCTTTGACAGTAGACCATCATTACAATCATCTCCTTTGCCAGTAAACCATCATTACAATCATCTCCTTGGCTAGTAAAACATCATTACAATCATCTCTTCGGCCAATAAAGAATCATTACAATCATCTCCTCGGCCAATAAACCATCATTACAATCATCTCCTCGGCCAATAAACCATCATTACAATCATATCCTCGGCCAGTAAACCATCATTACAATCATCACCTCGGCCAGTAAACCATCATTACAATCATCAACTCGGCCAGTAAATTATCATTACCATCGCCTCCTCGGCCAATAAACCATCTTTACAATCATCACCTCGGCCAGTAAACCATCATTACAATCATCTCTTCGGCCAAAAAACCATCATTACAATCATCTCCTCGGCCAGTAAACCATCATTACAATCATATCCACGGCCAGTAAACCATTATTATAATCATCACCTCGGCCTTTAAACCATCATTACAATCATCACCTCTGCCAGTAAACAATCATTACAATCATCTCCTAGGCCAATAAACCATCATTACAATCATATCCTCGGCCAGTAAACCATCATTACAATCATTACCTCGGCCAGTAAACCATCATTACAATCATCTCTTCGGCCAATAAACCATCATTACAATCATCTCCTCGGCCAATAAACCATCATTACAATCATCTCCTCGGCCAATAAACAATCATTACAATCATATCCTCGGCCAGTAAACCATCATTTCAATCATGAAATCGGCCAGTAAACCATCATTACAATCATCTCTTCGGCCAATAAAACATCATTACAATCATCTCTGCGGCCAATAAACCATCATTACAATCATCTCCTCGGCCAATAAACCATCATTACAATCATCTCCTCGGCCAGTAAACCATCATTACAATCATCACCTCGGCCAGTAAACCATCATTACAATCATCTCTTCGGCCAATAAACCATCATTACAATCATCTCCTCGGCCAAAAAACCATCATTACAATCATCTCCTCTGCCAATAAACCATCATTACAATCATCTCTTCGGCATATAAACCATCATTACAATCATCTCTTCGGCCAATAAACCATCATTACAATCATCACCTCGGCCAGTAAACCATCATTACAATCATCACCTCGGCCAGTAAACCATCATTACAATCATCACCTCGGCCAGTAAACCATCATTACAATCATCACCTCGGCCAGTAAACCATCATTACAATCATCACCTCGGCCAGTAAACCATCATTACAATCATCACCTCGGCCAGTAAACCATCATTACAATCATCAAATATTTTCTATTAAATTGTGTTTTTGTATTACTCACATTTTAAAACGTTTGCCTCAATGTCATCTTGTTTTTTCTCCTACGTCACAACCAGGAAATCTACACACTAAGGATTGACATGAGACAGGGAAGTAATGTGTACAGGGCTGAGTATGATTCTTTTATGGTGAAGAATGAGTCAGACAACTACAGACTCCATCTCGGTGTTTTCAGTGGTAATATCAGGGACTCATTGAGTTACCATAACAACATGGCATTTTCTACACCAGACAGAGACAGTGATGTTGATAGTAGCGATCATTGTGCTCAAGTTTATAAATCAGGATGGTGGTATGCGGCGTGCTATCGTTCCCATTTAAACGCTGTTTGGGGTTTGAAAGCATGGAGAGGTTTAAGTTGGGGTGATCACTCCGACTGGAAATATTTGGATTTTGTTGAAATGAAATTAAGACTCAAATAAAATGTACGTATACTCAGGTAATGATGTCTTTACAATTCTATGTAAAACTCGCTGGGTTGTTATTGCTTTAAAAAGTGTTGTTAGTATTCTAATATTTAATAGAAACTAACAAAATGTATTATGTTTTAGATTCTTAACATCATAAATATGAAATGTAGACTGTACAATCATCTCCTCGGCCAGTAAACCATCATTACAATCATCTACTCGGCCATTTAACGATCACTACAATCTTCTCGATGGAATATAAACCATCTTTACAAATCTCCTCGGCCCAGTAAACAATCATTTAAAATCATCTCCCATCTGCCAATAAACCATAATTACAATCATCTCCTCGTCAGTAAAATATCATTACAATCATCTCCTAGGCCTGTATACCATTATTACAATCATCTCCTCGGCCCAGTAAACGATCATTACAATCATCTCCTCGGCCCAGTAAACCATCATTACAATCATCTCCTCGGCCAGTAAAACATCATTACAATCATCTCCTTGGCCAATAAACCATCAGTACAATCATCTCCTCGGCCCAGTAAACCATCATTACAATAATCTCCTGGGCCAATAAACCATCAATACTATCATCTTATCGGCCAATAAATCATCATTACAATCATCAAATATTTTCTACTATATTGTGTTTTTGTATTACTCACATTTTAAAACGTTTGCGTCAATGTCATCATGTTTTTTTTCTCCTACGTCACAACCAGGAAATCTACACACTGAGGATTGACATGAGAGAGGGAAGTAATGTGTACAGAGCTGAGTATGATTCTTTTATGGTGAAGAATGAGTCAGACAACTACAGACTCCATCTCGGTGTTTTCAGTGGTAATATCAAGGATTCATTAAGCTACCATAACAACATGGAATTTTCTACACCAGACAGAGACAATGATGATTGGAGTGCCGTTAATTGTGCTCAAGGTTATCAATCAGGCTGGTGGTATAAAACGTGCCATTGGTCCAATTTAAACGGTGTTTGGGGTTTGAAAGCATACAATGGTTTATGTTGGTTGGATGATCAATCCGTCTGGAAATATTTGGATTTTGTTGAAATGAAATTAAGACTCAAATAAAATGTACGTCTACTCAGGTCATGACGTCTTTAAATTTCTATGTAAAACTCGCTGGGTTGTTATTGCTTTAAAAAGTGTTGTTAGTATTCTAATATTTAATAGAAACTAACAAAATGTATTATGTTTTAGATTCTTAACATCATAAATATGAAATGTAGACTGCAGACAGGATTAGGAAATGAACTTACAACTGAAGACATGACAAAAGGACACACTGACAACTTAACACACTGACTAAAGAACACAAATAAAACATACATAAAGCTTGTTTGTTAGTGAATTTAGATGCTTTTATTTTGTATTAAAGGATCATTTACTTAAAATTAAAATTAAATTGCACTTGTATTTATCAAATATTTCAATTTCGTTAATTCATTTAAATTTAATTTTTTTTCCAACTATAAATCTAAAAATGAAATTATATTAATTAACATTAAATTTCAGCTGCTCTATATTTCCATCGACTGTGTCTATTTATTTTCTTTTTTTTTTGTGTGATAAATTTCTAATAATTAATACTTGTTAGAAACCCATTTTATTATTATTTTTATATATTTTTTTAATCAAGCGAAAGATTTGAATAGTTTACATGTAAATGATATTACCTTTATGTATAAACATATTTTTAAATTACAACTGTTAAACGGTATTGTGTTGAGGTTTTTCTCCACTTTTCTACAAAAATAAAGTTATTTTAGCGAAGCCACAGAAAAGAAAATGTTAAGAACGCAAACTAAATATTATTTATATTATATACATATTTTACAAATATATATGAACGTATGTATGTATGTCCCATATTTGCTCCTACACCATTAATGCGACTGCGATAAAACTTTGAAGAGATCTGTACCACAAGCTTGCAAATTTTTTCTGAGCCATTACAACCCTTTTAAAATATTACGTTGTGGGCCTTCGATTCTTAATATATGTTTTTTTCCAAATAAGAGTCTGTCAACAAATAATTTCCGTAATCGCTCCTATACCATTAATCAGAATGCGTCAAAACTTTAGTGAGATTTTCGAGAGCGCCTGCAACATTTTTTAAATGATAACTACCATTTTACAATATTTCGTTTTGAAAGGGGCCTCCTAATCATTTTTTTTTAAAAGATGAACTTTAAAAAATATCATTTCAAACAGGGCTTATGCATGGTTGGATAGAACCTTAATCAAATACAAAATCCCACATTCAATTTTGAGTGTGACATAATAAGTATGTTTCGGAAGTAAAACAACCATTCTACTATATTCCGTTTGTGGTCAAGGGCCGACAATTCATTTTCCCCCTTTATTTTAGATATATACTTTTAATGTCCGCATGCGTTTCTATACCATTCATCCGATTACGATACAACTTTAGTGAATTGATATGTCCCCGCCAGCATAGGATTCTTAATTAATACAAACATGTGCACTTCTATACCATTCATCCGATTACGATACAACTTTAGTGAATTGATATGTCCCCGCCAGCATAGGATTCTTAATTAATACAAACATGTGCACTTCTATACCATTCATCCGATTACGATACAACTTTAGTGAATTGATATGTCCCCGCCAGCATAGGATTCTTAATTAATACAAACATGTGCACTTCTATACCATTCATCCGATTACGATACAACTTGAGTGAATTGATATGTCCCCGCCAGCATAGGATTCTTAATTAATACAAACATGTGCACTTCTATACCATTCATCCGATTACGATACAACTTTAGTGAATTGATATGTCCCCGCCAGCATAGGATTCTTAATTAATACAAACATGTGCACTTCTATACCATTCATCCGATTACGATACAACTTGAGTGAATTGATATGACCCCGCCAGCATAGGATTCTTAATTAATACAAACATTTAAGAACAATCCGTTACTTTTTTAATTTTTATTTTATTGTTAAATGAGCGATATAAATATCATTTGAAATAGAACTGCATTTGTGAATGGAATTTTAATCAAATACGAATAACAACATTTCAATTTGTGATTGACATAATAAGTAGTTTTATGAATTTTTATAACCATTTTACAATATTTCGTTTGGTGTCGTGGGTCCTAAATTTATATAAATAAATAAATGAGCTATAAAAATATAACATTAAACAGAGCTAATGCATTAAGATATGGAATCTAATATAATACAAACAGCGACATTTCCGTTAGTGTGTGACATAATTTAGTTTGTTTATGTTTTTTGTACAACCATTTTTCAATATTCAGTTTTCTACCGGGGCCTTAAATTCCTTTTTTTTTATCTTATACGATCTTTGAAAAAAAAATCCGTGTGCGCTTCTATACCATTTATCTGAATGCAATAAAACATTAGAGAGACGTTTTGTTCACGACCGAAATGGTTTTTGAATGATTACAACCATTTTAATATGTTTCGTTTTGAGCCAGAGACCCTTTATCTGTTTTTGATGATATGAGTTATATAAAAATATTTTTAAAAAAGAACTAATGCATCCTTGGATGCAATTTTTGTTAAATACAAATAGCGACATTCAATTTGTGTGTAACATAATAAGTAGGTTTATGAATTAATAAAACCATGTTACAATATTCCATTTGGTTTTGGGGCCCTATTTTTTAATTATATTTTTATGAGGAATAAAAATATAATTTTAAACAAATATAATGCATGAGTGGATGGAATTTAATCCAAAAAAAAGTAGCGATTCTTCAATTTGTGTGTGGCATAATTTATTAGGTTGAAATTTATTCGAGTACGATCCAGACGGTAAAACAAGAAACAAAATAGTGTGTATATAAAAAGTACTTTCATTAATAATTGAAACAAAACAAAACACTTTATTTCTTTGAGTGGCATCGCAACGCATGTCGGGATTTTGCTAGAAGTTTTATATATTTAATAACTAACACTCACTCAAAGTAAACATTTTTACTAATTTTGTTCTCATTAAATAAAATATTAATTAGTGTTAGTAACTCAAGTTGAATAACAAACTATAAATTCTATTGTTTAGAAATATAAAAAAATGTATATACAATTTTGTGACATCTACTCAATAAACTCATATTTACTGCATCCGAAAAAAATATAATACATTACTGTCATAACTTTCATAAAGTAATATTATTGCCTTTTTTTCTTTTAATTCAATTAAAATATATGAATCGAGGATAATATGAAATAAATGAACAAAAATCTATTTTTAACATTTGCATTTTTTTTTGCTTTAAAAATTATATTTATGATTTAAATAACTCTAATAAATTCATGTTTATTTGATACTTATTTCAAATTGATTGCACTCTGAAAGTAAATCAATAATGAAAATTAAAATATACCCTTTATTTTCTCCAATGTCATGATAAGGAAACTTTAAATCAGTTTTAAAACATAAGGTCATTATTATTTTGTTACATCATAACTGTAACTATTTTTAACATAATATGTTTATAATTGTTAAAAAAATAAAAGTGACTATTTTAATCTAATCTATTATAACTTTCTTAGATCGTAACTGTAAGCATTTTAACATATTGTTACTATAACTTTGTTACAATAAAACTGTAATTTTTTAACATAAAGTCATTATAACTTTCTTAGAACATAAATTTAAATATTTTAACATAATATCATTATAAATGTGTTACAACATAACTGTAACTATTTTAACCTACTTAATAAAGTTTTATCAGTAGTTACAAATTTGTGTTATTCTTTCTTTGTTATATAAACAAATAAACAGTGTTGACTGACTATATTACGGTTACACATGGACACGTGTGTGTATTAGAATAATAAAGAGAGGGGAGATCGAGATAGATTGTGAGAGAGATGGAGAAAATGTAAGTGACGTGAAGATAAAGAAATGACGTTACACGGAAGAAGGAGATTTAATATTTAAAGAGACAATCATTGAGGGAAAGGGGAAGAAAAAATATTGAGAGTGTGAAATAAGAAAGAGGTGATAGATAAATATGTAGAGAAGAGTGATAATGAGACAAAGAAATAAGAGAGGTGAGGAAGAGCGTGAGAGTTTGAAAGAGAGTTGGAGAGAAAGGGAGAGAGTGGTAAAGAGAAAAATAGATCTAAAAGGAGATAGATAATGTGAAGTAGAGAGAGAGAGCACCATGTAAGGAGAGATACTGAGAAATTGATTTTAAAAAACTAGATAATTTTAAAAATTCTCCCTTCCCTTATTTTATAAACATCAACAGTTTTTAATTTTGATCAAAATTCCTTGTAAGTTAGATAATTGTTTATTTTATTTTTATGAGCTTAAAAGACCATAATGAAATTATTTATTAGCTAACCTGAGGAACAGTAACAAATTGATAATTATTTTGGTATAACTTTTTGTTTAATTTAGATATCATTAGAGGATTGCCTAAATTCCTCCATAGATTAAGAGAGTTCTTTAAGTTTTTTTTTTTTATTTCTGTATTGTTTTTTTTTTAATTGAGTCAGCACGAACTGTTTAATATATAAAGTCAGCTTAAAGTAAAAACATAATCTCAATATTGCTGGCTTTTGGTTATGGGACCTACTTCCTGGTGTCATGGTCTTGGGCATGTGAACATCTTCCTGACGCCATGGATTTGGACATGAAGCCTTCTTTCCCGAGGCAATTGTCAAACATTTTCCCTCTCTCATATTAGAGATAATACTATGAAAGTAGAGCCTGATAATTAAATAACATCTGTACAAGGTTGGCATAAATTTTCGTTGAAATAATTCATCTAACTGCTTATTTTAACATCCATTAAATTGACATTGCAATTCTAAGTGAATTTTATTTTGTTAATATAAATTCAATCCGAATGTGTGTTTATCGGACACATTAATTTGTTATTTTATACAATATGCATACACACTTTGTTAAAAAAATACATTATTATTATTATTATTTATTCATTTTTGTTTAGCGCTTATCTTACAGCTCTAAGCACTTAACAATTATTAAAAAAATATATAAACTATTTGAACTGCTAAAGTAAAATAAAAATGAAAAACCAGAGACACTACAATAGTAATTGCAATGTGAAAAATGACTTTAAAATCCACAGCTAGGTCATTAAAATGGCTATAAAAACAAGTACTTTTGGCACGTTTTGGCATATACTTAAATATAGGATCAACCCAAGACAGAAAATGAGACAGGGCCAGCAGGGTGCATCACAGGTCATATGCGGACCTAAACAGACAGGTTTTAAGGGACTTTTTGAAAGTAGACGAGGTTTCACAATGACGGATGTGGAAGGGGAGCTGTTCCCAGAACGTGGGCGCATGGAAGTAGAAGGAGCGTTCACCGATGGACTTTGTTTTGGTTTTGGGCTTGAGAGGTTTCTATTGTAAGCTGAAGAGCGTAGTTGTCTTGTAGGGATGTAAGGAAGCAACAGTTCAGAGAGATAGGCAGGAAAGTGAGGGCCAGTTAAAGAGTTGGAGCATAGATTGGCAGACTTGTACTTAATGCCAGAGGATATTGGAAGCCAGTGGAGTTACTGCATCTGTGGTTGAATGTGTTCGTGTTACTTTGATTTAAAAATGATCCTACATGCTGAGTTCTTTGTCTTTTGAAGTTTGTCTATGTGGTGTTGAGGAATACCTGCGAGAAGAGTGTTACAGTAGTCAAATTTTGAAAGAATGACAGAAGAGACGAGGGTTTTTGTGGCAACAAATGAGAGGAGGTGCCTAATGTTGCTATTTTTTTTTAATTTCGTTCTTTGCTGATCTGCAGATGTTCGTGACATGTTTGTTCACGGAGAGGGTGTCTGTAAGCGTGACTCCATGGTTTCTGGGAGAGGAAGAGAGTGTGATGTCAGAGTTGCCAATAGATATAGAAGAATTATCGGACGGAGGGAGAGGTTTGTTTTGAGAGTGGATGAGAAGGATTTCCGTGTCATTATCATTCTTATTTATACAGTAAAAAGAACATAGTTCACATTTTTCACTACTGTTGTGAAACAATGAAAGGTTACATAGTCGTGGTTGTTTAATGTTGGATGTTTTATAAGTGATATTTTCACATAAATATTTTATTGATAAGATAGAACAGGTTGCATAAAATCAAAGTGTTCACATTTATTTTATTTAATAACACAACATATTTCCTAATACAGGGATCTCAAACTCAAATCATCCGGGTCCGTATGAGGTAGAGTCTGAGTGAGACTGGGCCCACAGGAGGTAGAGTCTGAGTGAGACTGGGCCCACAGGAGGTAGAGTCTGAGTGAGACTGGGTCCACAGGAGGTAGAGTCTGAGTGAGACTGGGCCCACAGGAGGTAGAGTCTGAGTGAGACTGGGCCCACAGGAGGTAGAGTCTGAGTGAGACTGGGTCCACAGGAGGTAGAGTCTGAGTGAGACTGGGTCCACAGGAGGTAGAGTCTGAGTGAGACTGGGTCCACATCAAGTAGAAAATAAATCGATTAGAAATTCAATAAAGTACAACTGTAACAATCCGCTCAACCTTTATTAATAAAAACAAAATAAAGGTTCCCAAGAACAAGGCTTCACTTTCTTCCTCAAACTCTTTGTTGCCAGAAAATTGGCAGCGCTTCTTCTTACACAGCTGAGCAACATTTGGCTTGAGAGTGGAAGCAACTGAGACCATCAGTATTGCTTGAATATGCCTATCAATAAGTTTGACCCTGAACTTTGAATTGTTAAATTTCATAGTGGGAAAATAGCTTTTCACACCGATAAGTACTCCCAAAAAGACACACGATACGCTTTAAAACCTCAGTGAGGTGGAGGACAATGCTCTCATAAAATGTCCTTGCTTGTCAGTTTCTCCATTCACTCCCTGAATGACACTGAAGATCAATAAGATCCATTTAAAGTGCAAGTTGGACGTGGGAGGGGGGGCGCATCTTCCACTATAAAGGAGAAAGGATCAATAGAAGGTTGACAAGTGGCTCTTTGTGTTGTTAAGTCTAAAAGCAAGTGATCAAATTCTTCATGTAGCTTTGCAATGCATCAATATACTAACCATTGAATGGTGTTTTCGCATCCATGAGTAATGTTCATGTTATAAAATGTCAGACGTTTTCTCTAAGAACTATAACACAAGTTGTGTGCCGTTTGTCCTGACATTATCATATGCAACACTGAAAAGTCTATTAACTTCTAATTGAGTACATTCAGCTCCTGTGTAATGTCAATAAATAAATACTAGATAGAGATTAACAGCTGTTCTGAGTTTCAATCAAATCTGATACTAGATACAGAAAAACGGTTGATCTGATTGCTGCATGTATTACATGTCAAAATAGGGAAGTCTGAATTTAAGGTTTGACAAATAGTCAGTATATGTACAACAGTAAAGAGCAAGATCACATCATATGTGTCGAGGGTATGAGAATCACTGTTGTTATGTGTAGACCGTTGTTGTCATGTTTGATAGGGAAAAGATGTTAGTTAGAGATTTTATGTGCAGCCGTATCATTTGTGTGAGAGTGTTGTGACGTAATTGTGTAGTGGGAAGTGACGCGTTAGTTTTTTCGTTGTTGTTAGAGAAGATAGATGGCGGATGAGCTACATTGACTGTTGTGAATTGAATACTGTTAAGTGTTGTGCTGAGAAGATTTATTTGTTGCTCAGAAATTAAGTATCAAACATAGTTTGGGAATTGCTGTTAATTAAACTAAGAGTTGTGCTGAAAGGATTCGATTGTTGCTCCGACATTAAGCATCATCCTTAGTTTGTGAATTGCGGTTAAATAAACTTTCGTTTACAACAAACCGGTTGATGTTTGTTGCTTTGGTGACTGTTGCTGTATGATGTACTGCCGAACGGAATGAAGTGAAAGACTTGGCCATACAGAAGAATCGCTTCTTGACAACATGTGCAAATGCAGTTCAAATATGAGATTAATCTATTTATATATATATAATATATATAATATATATATATATATATATATATATATATATATATCAATAAATTTATTGATGTTACAAACGTAAACATCATTACATAGAGACTCTTTGTTTTTGTTGGAAATAACCAATTGTGATTGTTTTCACCACACCAGGTAGATCTTAGCGCAACAAACCTACCACTATTATCCCGATAACTTTTGCTCATATATTTTTGTTAAATTATCGCAAAGAGCCTACCATTGTTATCCTGATAAATGTGGGTCATATATTCTTGTTAATATGAAAATAATAGAATACAATTGCGTAAAAATAATTAAAATTAATTAATTTTTCATTACATAAATGTATTATTTTATTAGAGGATATTATTTTCATATCCAACATTAAAGTACACAACTTAATGGTTGGTTGCAATGACTCACATTTTTTACACTCAGTGTCTGTCACAAAATGTTGACATAATCGTTGTATTTGGCAGACATGTATTTGTATTATTTTTTGGTTAGTGTTAAGACATTGATATTATCTTGTCGTATATTTTGTATGTTGATGTAAATACATTGTCTGAATGCTGAATGGACTAAAAATTGATGATTATAATCAACATGAGATAATTATACAACATTGATCAGTGAAATTCATAAAATACAATCTAGTGTTTGAAGTAGAATTTTGATAGAAAGTTTAAAAAAAATTATAGCTAGTAACTGTAGAAAGAAACTTTTTAGAGAGTTTGGTTAAACTTAGTTTTAGATGCATGAGTACATGAAAGTGATGTAGAATAACAGTGAAAACCTTAACTAGCAGCATGGAAGTGATGTAGAATAACAGCGAAAACCTAAACTAGCAATGCTAAAAGGAATTCAAGAACGGTAACTGTAAAAATAATCCTAGAACTAACTTATCGATTTGTCTTTCTTTAAACTTTTCGTTCATTTCCAGGTTGTAACATTGTTGGACTGCGATAAGGCTTTAAAAAAGATTAATTGGACACTAACAATATCTGTCAAGATAACAATATATGTTTAGCTTTAATTATAATTATACATAATACATACATAAGTAAACGTTTTGGCACATGCCTTCATCAGTACAACAAAAAATTTAAATGTGTGTAAATTATAATAACATAATATATACATATATACATACATATATCCGACCTAAATTTAAGATACATTTATTAGTCGAAACACTTTTTCTGGTTTTATAAATTACATGATTTCTAAAATAAAATAGTGAACCAACTTTTGAAAAACTGTTTTATTTTGTTTGTTTTGTTTTATACAGAATCTCAAAGGTTTAGAAACTAGAAACGTCTTGTCACAACCCTGAGACAAAATAAAACCAGTTGGACTCTGTTCATCTGATCCTGTTCACTGAGATTGTTAAGGCCGTGTTGTTCCATTACAAGACAATCACCAAAACTTGATTTGTTCCAGAAGGTCTTAGACTTAATAGAGTAAACAAAAACACAACTTTGAAAATATAGTGCACACTCTATATATCTATTTTAAATAATGTAATTGTGTTTGATGCGTAATATTTTCTTTCGGAAATGAAATCTTCTCAATTTTTGTTTTATTAATTATTCATTAAATTTTTTTGTATTTTTTTTTTTTTTTTAGGTGGGGGGGGGGGATTTTTTTTTCCCTTTAACTAATTTAATTTATTTTTTTTTTATTTTAAAATTTTTTTTAATTTCTTTTTTTTTTTTTATTTTTTTTTTTTTTAATTTTTTTTTAAATTTTTTTTTTTTTTTTTTTTTTTTTTAGGTGGGGGGGGGGGCATTTTCTTTCCCCTTAACATAATTTAATTATCTTTTTTTTAATTATAAAATCTCTTTACATTACGTTTTTGTGTTTAATTATTGTAACAGGTAGTTTGGTTGGGGATATTATTAGAGACTACAATGTGTGAACTTGTTAATAACTATCTTTAAAATATGCACAAATGGCAATAACAAGGCCTCCACTTTTCATACCAATTTCATTTTTAGCAGGTTATTATTTTTTTTTAAAATTGTGTATGGTTTCTTAAATAATAAAATGTTATAGTTATACATATCGTATCATGTGTTTTTTTTTTAAATGTTGATGTGATTCCATCTTTTTATTTCATGATAAAAATACAAAAATCTGAAACTTAAAAAAATTGTTTTCATTTAACAAGTCACCACCATATAGGAACAAAATAAGAGCATATACTCTATGAAGGTACCTTCAATTAGAAGGGCCTACAACTACACTATTTAAATTAAATATATAATATTTTACATTTTATATTAAAATTATCTTTTACCCAAACATATTGAAAAAAATAGGCTGTGAACACAGACAAATTAGACGTACCATATACTTAGACGTACAAAATTCATGAACGTACTACATACATCGGCGTACCATGTACATTGACGCAAGTAATGCTCAAGGTTTGAACTATTCAAGGAGGGTAACTTTGAAAACAATCCTAGCAGTAAATTATCGAATTGTCTCTCTTTAAACCTTTCGATTATTTCTTCGTTAAAGGACTTTCAGTCAAGATTTTATTCCATTGAAGATGATCTTTTAATGCTGTGATGTTATCATTTTCATAAATTGTTTGTGAATAGTCTCTGATTTATAATTATATTTCTAGTGATTTTATCATTTTTATGTGATGTTATTATTTACATAAAATGATTGCCAACAGTAACTGATTTACTATTACTTTGTAATGATATATATATATATATATATATTTATATATTATTATTTTCTTGGGTTTTAATGGCTCTTCTGTTAGTTCTATAAGTTTATTTATGTAAAAGAAAATTCAATTGTTTAGTTGAATTACTGCTTACCCATTATATTTTATTAAATTGAAATCAGATTATTAGTCATTGAAGTCACATTTAAATCAAATAACTGAATCTTTAGTAACACAATAATTTACATTTCAAATAATTTTTTTAAAATTATTTTAATTTTTAAAAAAGAAGGGTGTCCATTACCTGAAATAATTCGTTTAAAAAAGAAAGCTTTTTTTTCTTTGCTCAGGAATATCACATGCTAAGAATGGACATGGAATTTGACTTGGCTGATTAACACGCCATCTACAGTTACTTTAGAGTTGAGGACGAAACCTAGCTGTATAGCTGTACACTCTATGTATTGGTGACCCAGCTGTACACTATGTATTGGAGACCCAGCTGTACACTATATTTATTGGTTTGTACTCTAAAAATGTCACTACTAGTTTCAGCTAAAACAAGGGTCAGGCATTTACTATATTGGACAGGTACAATGATAAGAATCCAGATATGAAGTGTGCAAACCGTGAACGTTACAATTCATGCTGGTGGCACAAAATCTAAATGGTTGTGTGTTAAAGCATTTTAAATAAATATTTGTGTTGGATTTATGCAAAGATGTGTTCATTCGTTGAAATGATAATTCAAAAGAAATAAACAGGGAGCTTTCATCATGTTGATGAATTTTAATGTGTTTCAATGTTGATGAATTGTTGCTAGATGTTTTATTACTGTTATTCTCGGAAGATGGCTAAAAATGTTCAATAACGATTTTCATATATGAAGTAGACTAATAATGTAAACAAGAAAAAGCTCCACCAAGGCCGTTTGCAAGTCCGACAGTTAAAGGAGGAGGGTTGACGTAGGGCAAGCTAGTAGGAGGGTTGGCGTAGGGACAGCTAGGAGGGCCATCTAGGAGGAAGGTTGGCATAGGGCCATCTAGGAGGAGGGTTGGCTTGAGGCCAGCTAGGAGGAGGATTGGCGTAGGGCCAGTTAACTCACCCATAAAAAAAAAGCTAAAGAAACATCAACAAGAAAAAAACCAAACACTTCATCCCTGAGAATAGAGGACACTTCTTCTCCAAGAAGAGCAATGACGCCTTGTGGCCAAAACCAGTCTATACTGGAAGCTTCAAAGCCTAAGACCTTTCTTTCTAAAAAAACAAACCTAGGCACGTGGAAAATCAGAACCATGTGTGAAACAGGAAAAGCAGCACATGTGGCAGCAGAAATGAGGTCTTACAAACTTACACTGCGTGGCATCTGTGAAATAAGATGAATACAAGCTGGACAATTAACTTTGGCTCTGGAGAAATGCTAATGTATTCGGGGAATGAGGAAGGAAGATGCTCCGCACACGCAAAGAGACGCTTTGATGTTGTCAAGGAAAGCACAGGATGCATTGATTGCATTGGAGGCAGATGACATAGGATGGATTGATTGGATGGGAAGCCCATGGCATAGGATGCATTGATTGGATGGGAAGCCCATGGCACAGGATGCATTGTTTGGATGGGAAGCACATGACATAGGATGCATTGATTGGATGAGAAGCTCATGGCACAGGATACATTGTTTGGATGGGAAGCACATGGCATATGATGCATTGTTTGGATGTGAAGCACCTGGCACAGGATGCATTGTTTCGATGGGAAACACCTGGCACCGGATGGATTGATTGGATGGGAAGCACATGTCACAGGATGCATTGATTTGATGGGAAGCACATGGCACAGGATGGATTGTTTGGATGGGAAGCACCTGGCACAGGATACATTGTTTCGATGGGAAACACCTGGCACAGGATGCATTGTTTGGATGGGAAGCACATGGCACATGATGCATTGATTGGAATGGAAGCACATGGCACAGGATGGATTGTTTGGATGGGAAGCACCTGGCATAGGATGCATTGATTGGAAGGGAAGCACAAGGCACAGGATGGATTGATTGGATGGAAGCTCATGGCACAATATGCATTGATTGGAGGGGAAGCACATAGCACAGGATGCATTGTTAGGATGCGAAGCACCAGGCATAGGATGCATTGTTTGAATGGGAAGCACATGGCATATGATACATTGTTTGGATGGGAATACCTGGCACAGGATGCATTGATTGGAAGGGACGCACATGGCACAGGATAAATTTATTGGATGGAAAGCACCAGACTTAGGATGCATATTTTGGATGGGAAGCACATGGCACTGGATGCATTGTTTGGATGGAAAGCACATGGCATAGGATGCATTGTTTGGATGGGAAGCACATGGCACATGATGCATTGTTTGGATGGGAAGCACGTGGTACAGGATGCATTGTATGGATGATAAGCACATGGCACAGGATGTATTGATTGGATGGGAAGCACATGGCGTAAGGTGGCATTGATTGGATGGGAAGCATATGGCGTTGGATGCATTGATTGGATGGGAAGCACATGGCACAGGATGGATTGTTTTAATGTGAAACACATGGCACTTGATGGATTGTTTTAATGGGAAGCACATGACACTTGATGGATTGTTTTAATGTGAAGCACATGGCACAGGATGGATTGTTTTAATGTGAAGCACATGGCACATGATGCATTGTTTGGATGGGAAGCACGTGGTACAGGATGCATTGTATGGATGATAAGCACATGGCACAGGATGTATTGATTGGATGGGAAGCACATGGCGTAAGGTGGCATTGATTGGATGGGAAGCACATGACACTCCAGCATAGCTAAAGGCGTGAACACAACACTGGAAGAAGCGGTTTACCGGTTTTGAGCCGTAGCTCAATTGGCTTAGAACAAGGCGCCATGGGTTGCTTCTGACGGTTAGAGAGATTGCCATGTCTCACTGGAATGCTACCGCCTGACTCAAGCTGGGCAGCTTCAAGCCAATTAGGTGCTATCCCGCCATGGCTTGCCTGCTCCTTTGGATGCTTTGAGCTCATAGGAACATCTCAACAAGTAGGCTACAAAAACATGCACCTAGAAATAAGAAAACTAAAGAAAAGTAGACCCCATCTCTTCGACTAGCAAGCTGGAACGTAAGAACTATTTTTCGGGCATGACTGCTGACCTGGAGCTCATTAACGATGACAGAAATTCATCCAACATCGATAAAGAGCTTACCAGGCTAAACATCGATGTTGCCTGCATCCATGAGACTAGGCTCCCTGAATGTGGTACCATTAAAGAACAAAACTATACCTTCTTCTGGCAGGGTGGACACATGGACGAACCGAGACAATGTGCGCTTGTTTTCGCCTTAAAAACACTCTGCTTCTCCATAGAACCCCCAACAAATGGCACACATTGAGTACCATTCATACGTCTATTAATATCCTCAGGTAGAGTCAACAAACTCAGTGCTTATTCTCTATCCCTTAAATTCAGCCCAGAAGCGAAAGACCCGTTCCATCAATACCAACAACAAAGCATTTTACCTCTATGTTTTGCTTTAATAATTTTGGAATAAAATATATTTTTATAATAATAGTTAACCTCAATTTTACATTGCATTTTATTTAAAAGACAGTCAATTGTAAAAAAAAAAATTGTAAATATAACTTACATGAAAATGTAAATATTATTTTATATGTTTCTTCTATCAATTGAATATAACGCAGATTTATAGAACAAACAATAGAAGGAAACAAAATAAACATAACGCACCAAACATAATTGCGATTAGAAAAAAATTAATCTCATTTAGGGACGCTTTGGGAATTTCATTTCATGAAATAAGTTTCACCGTATCGCCATTACCTTCCTCTTGACAAACAAGAACCAACGAACTTGTGGAGTTGGGGCTTGGACTTAAAAATGTGATAGAATATTTTGCATCGGCCACGATTCTATGTGCAAGATTCAGTTTGTTAGGTCGACGTGAAGTGGGTCAATTAGCCGTCCAAAAATGTAGCCACACATCCAGAGAGAAAGAAAAGAAACACATGAACAACTACAAAATTACTATAACAATTTTTTAAAAAAGGTAGATAAGCAACAGTAAAGTGGTGACTCAGGCAGCACAAGATACGCAACAGCAACGTGGTGCACGAGGTAGGACAAGATACACACAAGTAAAGTGGTACCCCAGGCAAGAAAAGATACGCAAAAGTAAATTGGCAGCGAAAACAGCACGAGATAAACAACAGTACCGTTATGCCCCAGAAAGCATATGATATGCAAGTGTAAAGTGGCGCTCCAGGCAACATACGATACGCAACAGTAAACTGGGTTTAATTTACGTCAATAATATTTTGTTAAAGAGCAAATAAGCTACGCAGCGGAACACTGGTGTAAAGATTTTATTTAAAAAACGTATGAAATAACATATTTAAAATAATACTCAACTTGTGTTGTCTTCAAAAATCGATGTCTCTTAAAAGTCTTCGGTGCTAAACGTGTAGCTAAAGTAATATGACTTGCGTCACTGTGTTCCTTAATTTAACTGTTGTCTCCCCTTTTTTTAAAAACGTTGTATGTTTGTAGACACTCATGGTCATCCTTATAAAAACAAATCAATTCATGACAAGCTACACTACAACATTACAATTAAGTTGAAAATATCTTACACTATAGCATTACAAAAAAGTTTATGATACGCTACATTATGGCATTACAAATAAGTTTATGATACGCTACACTATGGCATAATAAAAAAAAAGTTTATGATACGCTTTAATACGACATTTGCAAATTTTTTAATTTTAAGAATTAAAAACAATAGCTGCTATCATCCCCCACCCCCCTCCCCCCCGGTTTAATTTTGAGGTTAAATATCGCAACCAATATGAGTTCTCTAAGAAGTCTTGTTATTAATTTATTTATCAAGTCTTCAAAATTTGTTAAGATGTGTTATTAATTTCTTTATCAAGTCTACTCAATTTGTTTAGATGTGTTATTAATTTCTTCATCAAGTCTACTTAATTTGTTAAGATTTGTTATTAATTTCTTTATCATGTCTACTCGATTTGTTAAGATTTTTTATTAAATGCCTTAACAAGTAAAGATAAAAGATCCGTTGTATTTACCACAAACCAGCTTCCATTTTTTTGGACCACTGTCATGTCGAGTTACGTCACTCTCGTAATGTGGACATTTAAAATGAAGTATGATGCACTGAGGGATATTTTCCGACGTTTCTCCCTCGTCCAGAACCATGTGACCAATGAGTGTAACCAAATTATAACAATATCGTTTATTTAGTGTTTTATCCTAAAATCCATCGTGTATGATTTTCACACAGTTCATCTCTGTTTTATGTAATAGAAATGTAAGATTGGTTAAAGAAAGTTAGTGGCGATAATATCATATTAAATATTGAAAATAACAAGGGTTATTGGTGTCGTAATCAGCGACGTACCGAGTACTTGTAACACACGTAACTTCAATAAGACAAATTAAAGTAAAGTGTAGAATTCTTAATAATAATAATTAAGTTTATTTGAAAAACACGCTTCATCCCCAAAAGTCAACCAAATTAAAAGAAGAGAAATAAAAACACTATTTAACTGACCACATTTCAAACCAACTCAACAATAGAAAAACTACTTATGAGAAAACCAAGTCAAAGCCTTTCATCCCATTTCAACCATAAGCGAAACAAGCCAATATACATTAACTGGAAAAAGATGGTTGACAACATCACCCCATAATGTGTTTGTTAACTAGATGTGCTTTTTAAATCGGTTTTGAAGGACTCCAGTGTCTGGCTGTGTCTGAGAGCCACAGGAAGGGCGTTCCAAATTTTTTGGATAGCAAATGCAAAAGTCGACAATAACGATATTTCACAACTATCAGATAAGTGGAGCTGTCGTTTGGGCGCATAAGCCGTCATGAGTTTTATGAGATAGGACGGCGCCAGGTCATGCAAGCAGCGTTAGCAAAAATTAGCAGTTTTGTTCTTTATGCGAGCGCTGTCTGGCAGCCAGTGCGGCAATCTCAGAAGTGTTTTAGCATGGTCGAATTTGCGTTATTCCGCATTATTCTGTGCTATTTGTATTTTATCCAGGAAAGTAGCTGGAAGACCTATCATACAGCATTGCAGTAGTCCATGCTTGATATCACAAATGCAGACACCAGCCTCTTTGTTGCATCAAATGTTAGAAAAGGTCTGATATGACTAATCTTGCGCAGCTCTGGAAAAATCGCCTTTAAAAGCATATTAGTGTGATTTTCCAAAGTTAGTGTTCTATCTAGGCAGACACCCAGGTTACGCAATGTTTGAGCAAACTCAATCTGTNTGATATCACAAATGCAGACACCAGCCTCTTTGTTGCATCAAATGTTAGAAAAGGTCAGATATGACTAATCTTGCGCAGCTCTGGAAAAATCGCCTTTAAAAGCATATTAGTGTGATTTTCCAAAGTTAGTGTTCTATCTAGGCAGACACCCAGGTTACGCAATGTTTGAGCAAACTCAATCTGTATAAATGAAATAATACGGGTTTGTGATGTTGTGTTATTCACAGACTTTTGCTTCTGAGCGGTGGCAATGCCTATCATCTCAGTCTTTTCATCATTCAATTTGAGCTTGTTTATGGCATTCCAATGCTTAACTTACAACACTGTCTTCTGTGTCATACTAAGAAGTTAAGGGAACTAGGCGGGTACCCCATATTGATGACGTTGGGTATAGTCTGCGAACATGTGATACAGCTTGTTAAAATGCTCAACCACTGCACTCAGGGGCTGAAGGTACATAGTGAAAATCACCCGGCCTAGGCCCAAGCACAGGGTTACTCTGAATTCGATTATAGATTGCTTCGAGGGCAAGCCGTTTGAAATAATTGACTAAACCCGATTTTTGCACTCAGGGGCTGAAGGTACATAGTGAAAATCACCCGGCCTAGGCCCAAGCACAGGGTTACTCTGAATTCGATTATAGATTGCTTCGAGGGCAAGCCGTTTGAAATAATTGACTAAACCCGATTTGTCATATACGAATTGAACAATCTCAGAACGGTATGAGTGAGACCAAACGTTTTTTGCAGAAGCTAGAGAAGTATGCCGTGGTGAAGTGTATGGAAAGCTGCCGATAATTCGAGTAACGACAAAAAAGATACCTGACCCTCATCACAAGTCGATAGAAAGTCGTTTACTACGCGCAACAGGGCTGTCTCAGTAGTGGGATGAGCCCTGTATGCTGACTGGAAAGATTCAAGCAATTAACACTGAATTATGTAATCCATGAGTTTGCGAAGAACTTGTTTTTCTAACATTTTGGATACAAATGGTAAATTTTAGATAGGGTGATATATTTCCATCAAATTTAGATCAAGATTTGCTTTCTTTAACTGTGGAATTACAACCTCCTCTTTTAAAGGGGATGGAACTATACCAGTTTTCAAGGACTGATTTATGATACCATTTATGATGGGGAATATGTCATCCAGACAATCATAATCATACAACAACTCTACTGGAAGAGGGTCGAGCAAACATGATTTTCTTTCGGTATCAGCCAAGATTTTTCTCACACTCGATTCATTGATTTCAACAAATTCACCCATACGAGAGCCATTCAAGAGTGAGAATTCTGGAGCAGTATTGATGGAACTTTCAAGTTTCGACCGGATGTTTTTAGTTTTCGTAATAAATAAGTCTTTAGCCTTGGACGGCAACCCATCTAAGAGAAGGCAAACTCTGGAATTAAACTAGGAGCCAGAAAGATCAACAGATTGATCGTGCGCCCCTCAAATTTAAGAAGAAGAAAAGGAAGAAGTCATTTAGAGCGTCTGGAAGCTCGCCTACAGCAATGTTATTTGTCAGCTGACCTACAATGCAAAATAAGTCCTTGCTTGAGCTGCTACATATAATCCAATGACTAACATGCTCAGACCTAGCTGTAAGGACAAACTTCTTGGTTCTTTCCCTGCGGTCAACAAAAAATTGTCTGTGCACGGTCAAGTCCGACTTCCACCATTGGCGTTCTGCACGTCGCTGCTTCGGCTTTGCGTACTTAATTTTGTTCGTGAGCCATAGGGCGGAAGGGCAGTCCATAACGCGCCGTGTCGACAGAGGTGCATGTTCGTCTTTGATGACTCTATGGCAATAGTTTTAGTCTGTCTCAGGGTCTTCTTCACTGTACTTTAGGGCAGAAGGCACCCTGGTTTCCTTAAGTCAAAGTATAGGGGGAAGTTATCAGAAATTATTTTATCTTCGCTATGGAGGTTGCGGATCATACCTGCATGGTCCTCTATTACAACAAGCCACTCCAGGATGAGACCCCCGGTTCTGTGACAGGACACTGACAAGCTGCATCATACTATATGTGTCAAGTGCTGATTTCAGAGTCTTCACATAGCTGTCAGTGTTGGAATCAAAATGGCAATTGGTATCACCTATTATAATTACGTTGCTATGGGTAGAGGCTTACGTGTCTAAGCGCTTTATAAACTCAGCTGTAAACTGCGAGACCTTCAACTTAGTTCGCATATTGGGAGGTGGCTTTTTTATGCACAGAAACGTAATCGCTTTGTTACAATAATTAAGTTGCATTTTCAAAATCTCAAATGAAACAAACTGGTCCGATTTTCAGAACGCCACACTTTTGGAGCTCCAGTAAAGGACAGCAATACAACTGCAACCACGCGACAGCCTTGGGCAAGATTGAAGGAGTTAGTCTAGATTGTAATTTCTTGCAGCTTTACCTCATCTCCGCCCTGCTTAAAACCCGACTCCGTAATGAACACAATGTCGGCCTTGCTGTCTAAAATAAAATCACACACCTCAAATGTCTTGGCCCTGCATGATTGGGAGTTGAAATACAGCACAGCGAAGTGTCGTGATTGCAGCCTCACAAAAGGCTGAGAGTCGACAACAACTAGATTTTATTTTGTCACGCCCAAACGAGGTTTTGACAAGTCATGGGCCACTGGCTCTGACCTTAGTATTAACACATAGGGAATGGACTAAAAGGGATTAAACAGTAGGTGGCTGATTCCCGCCGTCAACATCATTACTGAAAGATTCATCAAAAGGCTCATCATAACGGTCACAACAAACAAAAATATTGACACACTCAGTTTAGGCAAAGCTGAAACAGTCTTTCAATCACTTGTAAGAAGCCTTGTTATAGCGCAGACTGAGAGGCCTGCAGTACTTGAGCCTTGGTATAGCGCAGGCTGAGAGGCCTGCAGTAGTTGAGCTTTTGTATAGCGCCGACTGAGAGGCCTTCAGTAGTTGAGCCTTGGTATAGCACATACTTAGAGGCCTTCAGTAGTTGAGCCTTGGTATAGCGCAGACTGAAAGGCCTGCATTAGTTGCGCCTTGGTATAGCGCAGACTGAGAGGCCTGCAGTAGTTGAGCCTTGGTATAGCGCAGACTGAGAGGCCTGCAGTAGTTGAACCTTGATATAGCACAGACTGAGAGGCCTGCAGTAGTTGAGCTTTGATATAGCACAGACTGAGAGGCCTGCAGTAGTTGAGCCTTGGTATAGCGCAGACTGAGATTCCTTCAGTAGTTGAGCCTTGGTATAGCAAAGACTGAGATTCCTTCAGTAGTTGAGCCTTGGTATAGCGCAGACTGGGGGGCCTGCAGAAGTTGAGCCTTGGTATAGCACAGAATGAGATTCCTTCAGTAGTTGAGCCTTGGTATAGCGCAGACTGAGAGGCCTTCAGTAGTTGATCTTTGGTATAGCACAGACTGAGATTCCTTCAGTAATTGAGCCTTGGTATAAGACAGACTGAGAGGCCTGCAGTAGTTGAGCCTTGGTATTGCACAGACTAAGAGGCCTGCAGTAGTTGAGCCTTGGTATAGCGCAGACTGAGATTCCTTCAGCAGTTTAGCCTTGGTATATCGCATACTGAGAGGCCTTCAGTAGTTGTGCCTTGGTATAGCGCAGACTGAGAGGCCTTCAGTAGTTGAGCCTTGGTATAGCGCAGACTGAGAGACCTTCAGTAGTTGATCCTTGGTATAGCGCAGAATGAGAGGCCTGCAGTAGTTGAGCCTTGGTATAGCGCAGACTGAGAGGCTTGCATTAGTTGAGCCTTGGTATAGCGCAGAATGAGATTCCTTCAGCAGTTGAGCCTTGGTATAGCGCAGACTGAGAGGCCTTCAGTAGTTGTGCCTTGGTATAGCGCAGACTGAGAGGCCTTCAGTAGTTGAGCCTTGGTATAGCGCAGACTAAGAGGCCTTCTGTAGTTGATCCTTTTATAGCGCAGAATGAGAGGCCTGCAGTAGTTGAGATTTGGTATAGTGCAGACTGAGATTCCTTCAGTAGTCTCGATGTGCAACTGCGTATTTACTTATATCCATGTCTTCATAGTTCTATGCTGAGTAGAAGCTCACAAGAAAGGGGCACAGTAATGTCATCACTGTGTTGACTGGCCTATTTATATAAGAAAAAACAAACACCAGCCCTTATCTTAGGGATCCATTATCCGATTTTTAAACCAATTATACCACTGCACAGGAGAGAACATTCCGAAAATGATTGCACCAGAATTTCCACATAATAACCCATATTGACACGGAAACAACAAACAATGTGCAATTGTCCTTTTCAAGCCTGTTAGGTGACAAGTGAACACATCACTTGACACTAGAATAATTGCTTCTTTTATATGTTTTTATACTGTTTCTGAATAAGCTAAGAAATACAAATTTTATAGTACGTTTCGAAATGGAAAATCTTATCTAATGTTTTACAATTTTCTATTGATCTTTAATTAAAAACTATGCTTTCAGTGTAAATCTATTCTAATAAAGGCAAGCCCTGACTGACTCATCACTAATTCTCCAACTTCCCCAGTAGATGGCGGCCTGAAATTTGGCATGCTTATTCCTTACGGCTCACATACAAAAGTTAAGCATGTTTTATTTCCAAACTCTATACCGATTGGGGCCGGGGGCCTAAAATGTCATTGTTCTTTATATGACCTTCATAAATAAAATGATCAACAAATACTGCTACATGAATAGATGGATCTCGACCTAACTTAATATACATATATTTTATTATCCATATTCAAATACCGAAGGGTACTTAGAACATAATAACCATCCCTCTGGGCCCATTGCCCCATTTCATTTTTCCGTATATAAGCTTTATTAATATCAATGTGCTTAGTATTTCAACATGAATAGATGGATATTGACCAAATTAGGACACATACTCATTATTATATAAATACAAATACCGAATGGTACTGAAATCATAATATTCATTCTTCTGAGTCTGGGGGCCCCATTTCATATTTCTGATATACGCTATATTCTCCAACTTCCGCTGTAGATAGAAGCCTGAAATTGGGCAAGCTTATTCCTTACACTTTACTTACAAAATTTAAATAGTTTTATTTTCGAAACTCTACCCAGAACGGTCATAACCATTGGGGGGGGGGGGAGAGATTCGTTTTGTTTCTTTCTTATCTATACAAATAAAAGGCAAAGCCCTTACTAACTCATCACTAATTCTCCAACTTCCCTGTATACCAAACTTGAGATGATTATCCATATTCAAATACCCAATGGTAATGAACTCATAATATCCATACCTATGAGGCTGGGGGGCCCAATTTCATTGTTTCTTATATTATCTTTATTCTCCAAATTTTGCTATAAATATAAGCCTACATTTTAGTAGGCTTATTCCTTACAGCTTACTTACAAATGTTAAGCAATTTAAACGGCTTTCATTTTGAAACTCTACCCAGAACGGTCACAACTGGGGCCCCCCAATTTTGATTTGTTTTTTTTTCTTATATGATCTATATCAATAAAATTAATAACAAATACTGCTACATGAATATATGGATCTGGACCAAACTTAATTTACATACATTTGAATATCCATATTCAAATACCGAATTGCACTTAATACATAATAACCAACCCTTTTCATTTGCCCTCATATAAGCTAAATAAATAGCAATAGGCTTAGTACTCACACATGAATAGATGGATCTTGACCAAACCTAGTACACATACTATTGATTATCCATATTCAAATACAGAAGAGTGCAGAACTCATAATTTTCATACCTCTGTGGTCAGGGGTCCATATTTTTGGACTTATATTCTCCAAATTTCCATCTAGATAGAAGCCTGAGATTTTGCAGATATATTTCTTACGGCTTACTTACAAAAGTGAAACAGATTTAATTTCAAAACTCTACTTGGAACGGTCACAATCTTGATGAATTTTCACAAAATTTAATACACATAATTTTGATTATCCATATTAAAATAACGAAGAGTACTGAACTCATAATATCCATACCTCTCGGCCGGGGGCCCCATTCATTTTTTCTCATATATAAGCTCTATAGATATCAATAGGGTTAGACAACACCATAGGTTCTATGTGATTAGGTGGATTTTAAAATATCGTTTGATTTAATATCTAATCTATTCATGGCCAATCTAGAATTTTCTAGAAACTTCGATAGTCTCAAAGCTATGTCTATGGCATTTGTAAACCACTTCCAATAGGACAAGTTTAAAATGGTATAATTTATCTTAATGTTTTTTTTTATAAGCCCCCCCCCCCTTCCATCTCAGACATAAAGAAAACTGTACTTTATTAAATTGGCGCCCAACGGGGCCGCATATCAATTTAAATTATTTTATTTAGTAGCTCAATTTAGTTGTATAATATTTCGCATTCGAGAAATAATTACGTAGATATGTAATTTTTACACGTTTCATGGAGAATATTAAATTTAATCTAGAATGTTTCTATTGTTCTGCCAGGATATATAATAGATCTAAAAGGTTATTCAAACAAAATCGCACTGAGCATGATCCCATAAAGAAACATGATCCTAATGTGACACATCGGTTACGCGTTTCCATCTGGAAACAAGATACAATCGAGATCACATCAGATAACCTGCTCAAACCAGGATCAAGATCCTATCAGGAAAAGGGATAACATCGGAAAAGTGACTCCATAGGTGGAACGTGATCCTAACGTGATCGGTAGCGCATCAAGACACCGACTGGATTAGGATCCCAACAGCATTTGGATTCCCCCTGGATCCAGAGCCACAAAGAAATAGGATTCCAACTGGAACGGGATAAATCGGGAAGGGGTTCAGAATGGGATTCGGGACTCATTAGATTTGGGGTCTTACCAGGATCGGGGTCCCAAGGACAGACCCTACAAAAAGTTGGCATTGATTTGAGGCAGGTTTGATTTTTGCAAGAGAATACATTGTATAGTATTCAGAATATGCAGATACTTGATAATTTTGTATCTTATTTTTTCTTTATAAAAGGCTCTCCACTGCGAAGCGCGTGTATTTAGCTCGTCCTTTATAAAATGTAATAATGCTCTTTGCCAGAATTCCACTAAGTGCCCTGACCAATGAAGCCTTGTAGCACACATAGTTTTTACGCCGCTGAATTATATTACTTTTAATGTCCCACCCGCTTATACAAAAAACTATTCAACTCAAAATGCATTTAATAAAAGAAAAGAAAATAACATGCACAAAAAGCACACACAAAATTTAAACTTTCATTCAGTGCAGTAATCAGGAATTGTACTTGATGAAATCAGTTTCATCATATTTCCTTAATGTTTTTAGAAAAACAGGAAAACACTCATTTTTGGGGTTTAGTTTGGAGGTTGGTTATGAACATAGGTTCCAACATTATGTGCAAGGGTTGACGGGAAATGTGTAAATTAGCCCTTCTGAGATTTTGCAAGAAAGCCACAAGCAAAAGTAAAGTTCGGTAAATGAATTTTTCCTTTCAAAAGTTATGAACATAGGTTCCAACATTATGTGCAAGGGTTGACGGGAAATGTGTAAATTAGCCCTTCTGAGATTTTGCAAGAAAGCCACAAGCAAAAGTAAAGTTCGGTAAATGAATTTTTCCTTTCAAAAGTCTATTATATATCATGCATTAAATGACAACAAAAGTCAGTCATTATTTTAAGCAACACAATCAGTCACTCATTGTGGCAACTTGTTTAGTCACTCATTCTGGCAAAACTTTCAGTCACTCATTATGGAAACACAAGTCAGGCACTCATTATGGCAACACAATTGAGTCACTCATTATGGCAACCCAATTCAGTCAATCAATTTTTCAGCACAAGTCACTCACTTATTACGGAAACAATTCTCTGTCGCTCATTATGACAATACTTGTCAGTCACTAATTATGTCATCACAAGTCACTCATTATGGCAACAATTGTCAGTCACTCATTATGAAATTACTTTTCAGTCCCTCATTATGAGAGCACGTGTTATTTACACATCATGACAACACTTGTCAGCCTTTGATTATGGCAACACTTGTCAGCCTTTGACTAAGGCAACACTTGTCAGCCTTTGATTATGGCAACACTTGTCAGCCTTTGATTATGGCAACACTTGTCACAGCCTTTGACTAAGGCAACACTTGTCGTTTACTCGCTATTTCTAGACATGTATGTCACTAATTATGTCATCACTTGTAAGTTAATCATTATGACACCACTTGTAAATATGTCATTATGAAACCATTTGTCATCCACTTAAAATGATTAATCGTGTTGGTCAGTCATTATTACCATTTGTATCAGTCACTCATGATGACAACACTTGTCATTTACTCATTATGACACCACTTGTCAGTAACTCATAATGAAATTACATGTCAGTCACGTATTATTATGACACTTGACAATTATTTATTATAACACCTCTTGTCAATCAATCTTTATTCCTATACTTGTCAGTCACTCATAATGTCAACACTTGTCAGTCACTCATTATGACATAACATCTCAGGCACTCATTATGAAAAAACTTATCATTCACTCATTATAACACCATTTGTCTTTTTTTATAATGACTGTACGTGTCAGTCAATCATTATGACACCACCTGTCATCATCCACTGATGCTTGTATCAACTGAGATTCAATCAATAGGTCACAACGTGTCGGTCAAACATTGTTATGCAATTTGATTGTAACTTTTTATTACACCACTTGTTAGGCAATCATTATGACAGCAAATGGTATCTACTCATTATGAAACCACCTATAATACACTCAGTATTGAACTACTTGAGAGTCACATATTGTTACAAAACACGTCCGTCATTTATTATCATGCAGTTTATCAGTCACTCATAATTACGCTTCTTGCTAGTCACTTATTATGACTCCAATTGTCAGTTAAGTCATCCATTAGGCTATCATATCTACAAGTAATGAATTATAGGCATTTTTGTTACTTATATTTCACTTACCGTGTGTACTGTGCATTATAGCAATCATAAGAAACAGTAATCCAGAGTGTTTCATTTCCAAATCTTTCAATGCTTTCTTTATTCTGAAAAGACTATGAAAATATTTACATCTCTGAATGTAAATATTTACATCCAGCTACTCAAATTTGATAATACATTTTAGACATACAAACTGTGGGATGTGAATTTGAAGTCTATGTGTGTATAGCAGAAATCTTATTTTTTTAACATAGGCACAAGTCCAAGGCGTGCCAACAACTAATTGTGTAGTTAGCTGTCTAAGTCTATGTAAGTTTGCAGATATCGCATATTATTTATGTAAGTACTGTCCAGTCTACTTGTGGTGGTAGCTTTCCAAGTCTCTCTGTGTAGGCACGTGTCCAAGATGTTGGTGTAGGCATATTTCTAAGTATTTTGTGGTCGCAACTGCCTAAGTCGTGTGTTTAGGTACTTGTCCAAGTGTATTTGTTTAGGCCACTGTCCAAAGTTTTCTGTACGCAGCTGTCATTGTCTATTTAATAAGTAAGCTGTAAAAATGTATTTGTTTACGCAGCTGTCTAAGTCTAGTTTGCAGACATATGTTCAGATCATGTGTGTATCTATGCCAATTTGTCAGGTAAACTTTCCATTTGTTGTTATTAATTAGGCATGTTTAGCTCTAGCAATAGAAAACACTTAAATGTTATGTTTGTCCAGAGAAATTTGGATATGACCGTGTGTATTAACAAAAAATGTTTACACTTGTCTTTTAATATTGCATTATTTACAGATCGCAAGACATAGTTCGAATCATTCAAAAATATTTTCAAGCGATGGCGTTCATTTCGAATTTAAAATAATTACAAAGGTTACTATATATGCATATATCTGTAAATAATAAGCTTAGGATTGTACTAAATTTAATATATTTTGGCTCATTAGAATCTGATAATTATGAAGTCATTAGAGCCAGGGTTTCCAAACAAGTGAGGCAAGACCTAAAAAATAAGGCCTTGGAGAGATTTTTGTGGAATAATAAACTGAAGAAGTTATTGATTTTAACGTCGTCATTATTACACAAGGGCTTTGATTTTGGTTTGAAATTGTAATTTAAAGGGTTATTAGAAAAACATTTTTATTTTACAACGTACATCAATAGAAATATCCAAATACTTTTTCATTTAAGAAGTTTTACACTTTTTCCTTTCATTATAATTGTAAACAATATATTTTAGAAATCAGTTCGATACCATCAAATAAATGTATCAAGCGATTACTGAGTTATTCTTCAATAAAGATTGTGTGTGTGTTGTTTTTACCAAATAAAATATAATTCCTTGTTGGTGTTGCGGCCCCCACAGAGATGAAGTGATGACGTTTTAAGCAAATTGTGTTTAGTTAAAAAATTCATCGGACATTTTTCATGGATCAAAGTTTTTAATTGAGTAATTTTTTTCTGGTATCTACAGGCGCTAAATTTCCAAAACAATAAACTTTCGTTTTGGTTCTTCAAAAATAACAATTAAAACCACGCATATATGTTTTAGTAAATAATGATTTGAGCCAAATAAATTTAAAGTAAAAGTTCAAATACATCTTCCTTAAAGAAACTTCAAAATGAGAAATAATTTGGTTCTTCAAAAATAACAATTAAAACCACGCATATATGTTTTAGTAAATAATGATTTGAGCCAAATAAATTTAAAGTAAAAGTTCAAATACATCTTCCTTAAAGAAACTTCAAAATGAGAAATAAGTTATTAATGTTATTATTTTTTTTTCAATTATTAAACTTCATTCCTTATAGTATAACTATTCAATCCCGCCAAAGTAATGGCAGCCACAAATATCAAATCTCCTATCTACTTAAGCAGGGTGTTCAGAATTTGACCCTCGATATTATTTAATCTAGCCCGTAAGGGGAATTCAAATTCTAATAATACATGAGCTATTTCCCATTTATTTAAACATAAATCTATAATAACGGAATCATTATAAAAACTTACATTTTGCCAGGCAATGAATGAACTGCAAGATTGTCAGTGCATTCGTTCCATGAAAATTATGACATCCCGTAAATATGGAGAATTGTTGGAATTTTATGCGCATTGACAAAAAAAACACATTATTAATGGAGAAGTTATATAAAATTATATTAATTTCCATCATAATTTTTCCATCATGTTGTATATGTAAAGGGTCGACATTATATAGTTCGGATAGGATGGATAGTAAATATATTTTGTGGTTTGAGTGTCGACATTTATAATGTTCCGCGTAAGACTCTATCAATATCCAAATGACCATAGACACAAATACATAAAAATACCCTACCCTTTACTAAAATAACTTGACAAAACAAGCATTTGAGTAACGCAATTTATCAGATTCGCCTTTAATGCGGCAACATTTGTTTCTAAACATTAATTAGCCCAATACTATTTTTATTCATTCGAGATTTTGAAAATATGTCATACATATAAAATTAGTCGTTTGTAGGAATAGTCGGTGGAGTAGCTGAGGATGGGTTCATCTGGTACGGTAAACTCATTGAGTCATACCTCCCCACGATTTCCAAGATAGACTTCTTCTTTAAAAAAGTCCACAGCATGACATTGATACGGACAAAACACCAAATTAAACGATGGTCAGTTGTTAAATGTGTTCAAGAAATATAACAACTTAAAGTTATATTTATTTTAAATTATAAAATGAAAAAAAAAATCCTCATCTTCAAAGCTTTCAATTGAAAGTAGAGCAACATAAGAAAACCTTGAATGACTAATGGTGGATCGTAAATAGTTCTTGATTAGCCTTAGTTTTGAAAAGCTCAACTCTTATGAAGGCACAGACAAACGGATCTAAAGAAACAATGAAGGCTTACTGGGAGAATCGAAAGAGATTCTAGAGAGTCCCATTTGGATAAGAGTTTCAAAATATCAAATACTGACAAGTCGATGACTTTGTGAAATTCAATATCAGTTGCCTTTAGATATATTTTAGCCATACGTCTTTTCAAAGTTCATCTTGATTTAACTCATTATAGAAAGAGGTTAATTTTGTAACTGACACCATTAACTCTTCTTCACTTGCTGACATTGAATTTTGGGTTCAAAAGTTACTTCCCTGATTTCTGATTATCTGATCTAGTATTTCAGAAAGAGGAAGATCAATACATCCAGAAAATGACTTCTTTTTTCTTCTAAAAAAAAAAAAAAGATTCCAGCGACTGTTAAATTTTCTCCTGCCGTTTTCTTCTTGAAACATTTTTTCTTCTCTTTAAATAATTACCATATTGGTCTTAATTCACCGATACCCTCCTGAAATGGTTCCGCTCGTATCTAACAAATCGGATATAATCAGTTATTGCAAACGCCTTGACCTTGAAGTTATCTTTCAACGAATTCGGAGTACCCCGGGGCTCGGTCCTAGACCTCGTACTTTTCACTATGTACGTTAAGCCCGTGGGTGAAGTGATCAAGCAGTTTGACATGCTATATCACATGTTTGTGGATGACACCCAACTTCGGCAATCTGTGATCCTCTCTCAGTTCCCTCAGCTTCTGATTATGACACAGAAATCAATGGAGTCAATTAAGCACTGGATGACCATAAACAAGCTAAAATTAAATGATGAAATCACCGAGCTGATCCCCATTGCTACAGCTCAAAAGCTAAAATGTATAAATAACACACAGACACTATTTCAGTTATACAGATTGAGTTTGCTAAAACAGTGTGAAACCTGGCTGTCTATTTAGACAGAAAGCTAACTATGGAAAGTTACATTCACATGATTTGCAAGGTGATTTTTCTAGAGCTGCGCAGAATTAGTCACATTAAACCTTTCTTAACGTTAAATGCATCAAATAAGCTGATGTCTGCATTCGTGCTATCACGCATGGACTACTGCAATGCTCTTATGATGGGTTTCCAGTTACGCGCCTTGATCAAATTTAAAAGGCACAAAATAATGTGGCTCACAATTTTTTTTGAAAAACGCAAATGACCATGCTAAAACACTTCTGAGAGAGCTGCATTGACTGTCGGTCTACGCTCGCATAGAGTACAAAATTGCATCTCTCTGCACCCCTGCTTGCATGACCTGGCGCCATCCTATCTCAAAGAGTTGATGACGCCTTATGTACCCACTAAACAATTCCGCTCATCTGACAATGGCAAACCCTCGATACCACGTGTTCACCTTCAGACATACGAGGGGCGTACTTTCGAATTTGCTGGCCCATTAATTTGTAACACTCTTTCCTTCGCTCTTAGAAACCGCCAGTCACTGAAGTCTTTCAAAACTGATCTGAAGACATTTCTATTTCGCAAACACCTGCTGGGATGATGTTGTCTATCTAGCTATTATCTTGTAGATGTGTATTGTCCTGCGTTGTTTATAATTGTTATGTATGAAAGACTTAACATGGGTAAAATCGTATATAGATTTTGCAATGTTGTATTGTATTTCAATGTGGTATATTTAGATTGTTTCATTTCTCTTTTAATATACTAGACTATGTACCGCGCTTCGAGCCTTTGGGGATGAAGCATAATTTTCAAACATGCTTTATTATTATTATTTTAAATGTTCCTGTCAAAAGCATGTTTCAGCAAGTAACAGCGCTTCTTGTACAGAAACAATCTCATGGCCTGTAGGCTTGTCCCCACGTTGTCAAGAGTAAAACCGTTAATCTGCACATACTTTTGTGTAAGGTTAACTAGTTTAAGTAGATCAGTCTAAAGATAGAGTGACCACATAAACATGAAAGCGTGGACAGCTTGCAAATGGCCGTGTAGTTTCCCTCTTTTATTAAATTATTCAGGGTCAAGCTATACGCATTCTTTTAAAAGCTATATTATTTTATTTTTTTTTAAAATTATCCCTACTTAACTTACTGTAATCGAGTTTAGAAACACCAAACATTATTTTGAAACAATGCAATATTTGTAAAAGTAGGCAGAATCATGGGCTAGCTACTCTGTTTTGCAAAAAAAATTGGACGTACCCTATAACGGTTCTAAAAAAACATATTCTTCAGTTCACATTATCTGTGCACAGGGTATTCATTAAGTAACATAACAATTTAATATCTTATTTTGTTGAATAACTAATGGGGTTGAGGCTGATCCAAAAATGGATACCCGTAGGGTTACAGGACCAAGTCAATAAAACGGAACCGGGTTTTATATATATATATTGCAGATTTATATGTGCTATAAAATCAATAGAAAAATATTAAAAAACCAATGATCAGTGGGAATATCAATATGAGGTAAACGAAACAATTTTGGTAAATGCTTCAATTCACTCGCCTTTGGTATTTTTAATTTCGGTATTTTATTTATAAAATAATAATTTTAACAATGGTATACTGGTATTAGACACGAATATCATTAAATTCATATTTTACTAGTATTAGGCATGACTTACAGTCAGTCATGGTGTATTAATATCAGAAATTTATTTAAAAATAATCATGGTGCCGTACTATAAGACAGGCATTTCACTTCATCATAGTCTATACTGATAAAAGGCAAAGCCCTCACTTACTCATCACTAATTCTCCAACTTCCCCTGTAGATATAAGCCTGAAATTTAGCAGGCTTATTCCTTAAGGCTTATTTACAAAAGTTAAGCAACTTTGATTTTAAAACTCTATACAGTTTGGGGCCGAGGGCACAAAATGTCATTTTTTCCTATATGAGCATTATAAATAAAATGATCAACAAATAATGCTACATGAATAGCTGGATCTTGACCAAACTTAACATACATACATTTGATTATCCTGACTCAAATACCGAAGGTTACTTACCACATTTTATCCATCTCTCTGGGGCAGGAGGCCCCATTTCATGTTTTCTAATATAAGCTTATAAAAATCAATAGACTTAGTACTCCTACATGAACAGCTGGCTCTTGACCAAACTTAGTACACATACTCTTGATTATCCATAATCAAATATGAATCGTAATGAACTCATAATATCCATACCAATGGGGCTTGGGACCCTATTTAATTGTGTTATATGAGCTATATTCTCCAACTTATGTTGTAAATGCAAGCCTGAAAATTGGCAGGCTTATTCCATATAGCTTACTTACAAAAGTTAAACAGTTTTCATTTGAAAACTCTACCCAGAATGGACACAACTGGGGGCCCCAAATTTTGATTGTTTTTTTTTATATGATCTATATAAATAAAATTAACAACAAATACTGCTACATAAATATATCTGAATCTGGACCAAACTTAATTTACATACATTTGATTATTGATATTTAAATACCGAAGGGTGCTTAACACATAATACCCAACCCACTGGGGCCGGGGCCATTTGTCATGTTTCCTTATATAAGCTAAATAAATAGCAATAGGCTTAATACTCCTATATAAAGAGATGGATCTGGACCAAACTTAGTAGACACACTCTTGATTATCCATATTCAAATAATGAAGGGTACTGAGCTCATAATATTCATACCTCTGGGGCCGGGGGACCCATTTCCTTTTTTCAAATATAAGATATTTATATATCAATATGATTAGGCAACACCATAGGTTCTATGTGATTAGGTTATGTAGATCTAGATTTATAGCAATACCCTTCTTACTATGTTTTAAAATAGCATTTGATTTAATATCCAATCCATTCAAGGCAGATCTATAATTTTCTAGAAACTTCGATATTTTAAAAAAGGTATATCCATGGCATTTGTAAACAACCTTTTATGGGACACTTTTTAATTGTTTTAAACAGGGCCCCCATATCAATTTAAATGTATTATAGTTAGTAGCACAATTCAGTTGTATCATATTTAACATTCCTGTAATACTTACGTAGATATGACATTTTTACACGTTTCATGGAGGATATTAAATTTTACTAGAATGTTATGTATTGTTCTAAAGGGATATCTAATTAGATCTTAAAGCTTTTTCAAACAAAATCGGGATCTTACAAGGATCGGGGTCCCAAGGATCGGGGTCCCAAAGATCGGGGTTCCAAGGACAGACCCTACAAAAGGTTGGCATTTATTTGAGGCAGGTTTGTTTTACCCAAGAGATTGCATTGCATAGTATCCAGAATATTCTGAGACTTGATAATTGTGTACACTTTTTTGCGTTAAAAAGGCTCTCCACTGCGAAGCGTGTGTATTTTGCCAGTGTACTAACATAATAAAATCACTTCACTAAATTACGGTATAGTTTTATAATACCTTTATTTCACTAAATCAGGGTTTACAAGTATTGTAGAGAGTTCAGACTGGGTGGTACACGACTGGGGGACCCACAGTACGATGTCTGACAAATAGCAACGCATCAGACTGTCTCTCACGCTTGTCGAGTTAGCTAGCACAGCTTTTAGAGTTTGTCACAAAGGATAAGGATTGTACGCGGGAACAATAGGGACATGTACCGGACAATGTTACAATAGGGGGAAGGAGGAGTCCATTTTGGCAATTAAAGATGGTTTTTGTGAGGACAGGGAAGACATAGCGTGGATATCAAGCGGGTGGAAGGTAAATCACAAATGGGCAGTAGGGATATCAATAATAAGTTAGTCATGACTTTTGTGTATTGCTGTTAAATGTGGAATGTCAATGCAGACCCTCTGTAGTGTTAGTTCATTAAGTATCGTGATGGACAAAACCAAATTTGATCAATGTTAATAAGTGGGTAGAGGCATGGAATAGGCGTCCGGCGTAATGGATCTGGTTTGGGAGAATGTAGTCTCTGTTAATGTAGCAAGCCAACAACCGTGAGATTCTAGTGGAGGGTAGTTTCTCGTATGATGAGGTCTGGATACAAGTTAGATGTTTGGGGACATTCGGCAGTTGAGATGTAGCAGTTGAAGGAGAACGATCGAGAACTCCGCCGGAGAGGAGTAGAAGACAGACGAGAGAAGATAGTTAAGAACGAGAGAGGCAACCCGGGACAGTCAGAGAAGAGTTCCAAGGTCTTGATTGTGAATAGCCTAGCAGATCAAATTATAAAGTGGAAGGCTAACCATCTACGTGTTATTACCTGATTGCTGCAGTGCAATAGACAGAGTGAAAGAGGATACCATCCACATAAAGTAGTTAGAGAATGATGGTAGAACAGAGACGACAAAGTTTTTCATTATAATACATGCATTTCACAATATTATATTGTAGTAGTATAAGACTTCCTCATCCTCCTCATGTCCCTTCGTCCTTTGGACTGTTGGGGCGCCACTGATTACATGTGAACCATCCTCCTGCATTCCTCTCTGTCTTCAGCACTACGAACTGCATCGCCATGTCTTAGTCCAGTCCACTCTTTGATGTTAACCTCCCATTTTTTCTTTGTCTTCCTCTTCTTCTCCCTCCTCTTGTTGTGCCCTGCAATATTTCTTTGGCTAGCCCTTGTTTCCTTGTTATGTGGCCATACCATTGTAATTTGCGTTTTTTCACAGTCACCAGTAGGTCATAGGTCATCGTACTCCCCAATTGCCTGACGCACCCTTTCTTTCACTGTATCATTGGAGATATGGTCCTTATAGCAGATGCCAAAAATGCTTCTGAAGCATCTCTTCTTCTTCTTCTATATCTTAAGGGCCCACGATCAATTTATTGATCATTTTGGCTCCTATGCATGTAGATGGGATTTGCAATGTTTCTGTTACTGGTGGTGATGAGGAAATTATGCACTAGGGGTTTGAAGGCTTGAGGCAATAGACACAAATGTGTCTAGTGTTGTCGCCTCAACTGTTCCTTTTGAAAGATGGTTCCAGTCCCTGATTGTCTTGGGCAGGAATGAGCAGTTCCTATACTGGCTTCTTGCTGGTATAAGCCTGAATTGCCTGTCATGGCCTCGTCGCTGTCTATGGGGGAGAGGGACGAGTTTCTGTTTAATGCTGAACCGCCTCCAACCTGTCAATGCTCTTATGGGTAAATGGGTCCCAGACTGAAGATGCATAATCTAAAATCGGACGGATAAAGGCTTTATATGCTCTTTCTTTCACACAGGAGTTGCCAATCTCATCTCCATCGCCTTTATTTTCCTTTCAAGATCGGCTGTTAATATCCAGGACTCGTAGGCATACAGGAAAATGGAAAGGACTAATGAGCACATCAGCTGGATTTTGGTGCAGGGGGCTATAATTTTGTCATTCCATATTTTCTTGAGCTTTTTTAGTGCTGTTGTAGTCTGCGCAATCCTGGACATCAGTTCGGGCTTGGAGCCTTCTTCTGAGACTATTGCTCCCAGGTTTTTGAAGCGGCCGACAGGCTCTAATCTTTCCTCTTCTACCTTAATTTCAGTGGTGATGCCTGCTGTATTATTTTTCATCATTTTTGTCTTTTCGGCACTGGTTAGCATGCTGTAAGACGACGAGGTATTATCGAGACGATTTACCAGATTTGCATTTCATTAAACATGGTGTACTAGTATAAGACACGCATTTCCATCAGTCATCGTGTACTAGAATCAGGCATGTATTTAACTTAGTTATAATGCACTAGTATGAGGCATGAATTTCCTTAAATAATAATAGACAAGTAACAGACATGTATTTCACTAACTCATAGTGTAGAGGTATCAGACATGCATTTCATTAAACTGTGGTTTACTAGTATGAGACACGCATTTCAATCAGTCAAAGTGTACTGGTATCAGACATGTATTTCATGTTACTGTGTTTTACTAGTATAAATTCAAAAAGATCTTTAGAAACAAATGATGACTATAAAGTTGCAGCTAGAGCCGAATGTCCAGAACCGATACATATCAACGTTGACATCAGGCGACACAAGCCAGTCAATGCAAATATACACAAATAAAATTCAGATTTCCAAATAACATCGTTTTCTGCAACAAATATCGTGCGCGAGATTTAAATGTCAACATCATTAGTGTAAGGGCAAATTTACCATGGTGCATAATCACTACTATCAATGCCGAACACAGCTCAAAACTTTCTTTAACATTATTTTATGGGAAATACTGATCATCAAATCGATCATGGCTGTCAAATTAATACCGGCATTAAACGACAAACCAGCAGTGCTTTCAAAATTTTATTTTATTATCACAACGAATTAATTCACTTGCTCAAAACTGTCCTTGAAGAAATGAAACATTAGATTCAACCATTTTTTGATCCAGAGAATACGCGCCTGATGCAATGAAATATGTTGGCACATGTGGCCGCCCAATTGTTGTATTAACTTTACATGCACTTACGTTAGATGCAATGCAAGAATCTTTGTTAACTGCTCAGTCATCATCGGATGCTCTTGATTTTCATACGCGTGTTTTCAAGCAAAAATTGAAATCTTTAAACTATTTTATAGTCAAGCATCATTATTTTTTTCTTTAAATACAAGCGATTCAATGGGAAAAGTTAGGATGGCCACATGCGCACGTTTTGATTTTTTTAAAAGAAAAAAAAAGAAACATAACATCAAATTTCCTTTCTCTTCACGGAGACACTTGAATGCATTTTTTCATTTCTATTATTTTTGCGACCATCAGATTAAAACAATATATTACCAATGCATCATCTGGACTGGTAGCAACTTTTTGGGATTGTTGACGAACAGCACAATCCTTACTGAATTCTTCCAATAACTAAGCTAATCGAAGAGACACTAACATGCAATAGCACCAAAAATTATGTAGTTGATAAAGTCTTCAAATTATGTAAACGGAGGAATGTACTATGGCCCACCAAAAAGCACTGGAAGCTCTAACCCACACAAAAATATTTGAGATGAAAGTAACAGCTCTTAGGTGGCCCTCTTATTTTATTGTCTTGTAATTTTACAAAAATTCTACCAGTTATACCACGTTTAATAGCTGCTGATGAATTAAATTGTTGTCTCAAATTATCAGTTTCATTGAATCACGTACAGAAATTTGCTTCAAAGACCAGTATGCATCTACAACTAAAACTTGATGCTTCGTCTGAGCATTCCTCAAAATAAAATAAAATTGGCATGGGAATATAGCAATCGATTAATCAAACCAATCTATCACATTTCCACAAATCGACTGTAAAATAACAACAACCAAAGAATTAATTCACAATGTTTTCCCAAACTATCACACAGAGTTACATACATCATCAGTGGCACAGTGCATGTGCTATACCAGCTGCCCAAAACATCGATGTCAATGCCATCAACTTCAGCATTCAAAACTAAATACTAGGCGAAGCGATCACGTATAAGTTCATCGATACTTTAATGAATCAATATGAAGTTGTCAATTATCAAATTAAATTCTAGTATTCAATTGATTTGCAAATCATGCTGTTGAACATTTTAATTTGAAAATTGGCGAGCCTATCATTCTTCTCTGAAACATAAATTAACTCATATTTTGCAATTTTGCAAGGTTTCCAGGTAAAAAGTCAAAAAGCAATATCATAGAACCCTCTATTTAAGATGTACTGTTTCCAAGCATCCCAATGATTCCCACAGATAAGTAATTTGAATTCAAACTTCTGTAATTATTGCTGCGACTGGAATTAGGAAAAAACATCAATAAAACCAAAGGACAATCGGTACAAGTATGTGAATTAAATTTTGAAAATCTATTCTTCTCACATTGACAGCTCTACGTGGCCTGATCACGCGTCGGAAAACCGCATTTATTCGTGTACGCACCAGACGTAAAAATATTGCATATTCAAAACAACTTCAATCAAAACGATAAAAACACAAACACGTTCTGTTTTTGAGTGGCATTGCAATGCATGCCGGGTACTCGCTAGTTACTTTTAATTTAAAATCATTTATATGTTCATGGTTCTTTGTGCACCTATTTGGACTAATACAATGACTTGATGAGAAAAGACATTCGACATCCTAAATAAATATTAAATGACAGTTTGTGCGTATATTAATTGATACATCTTTTAAAACATAAAAAATACAATTTTCTTGTCATTTAGCGGATTTAAAAAAAAACAACTTATTTATGGAAGTTTTTTATTTTTCGATTTTTATCGTAATGTATAAATATTTAGATATTTATTAATTAATTATGGGGTAAATATCAAGTGTTTTTTCTATAAAATAAACATTTTAGAAATATGTTATTTAGCAGCTGAACGAGTTTTAAAAAGGCTCCATGTTTTCAATGATTTGTCATTTACATTTGTGGTTAAATGTGCCTTTAATATAATGATATAGGTAATTTTTTCCCCATGTTGATAAAGTTACCAATTTTAAATAAATAAAACAGCTGAAGGCACGATTTCCAAACATTATTATTTTGTTGAATGTTTGTAAATGTAATATTTAATCAATTCAAAATAGTGTTCTTATTAAAACTTTGTAAGTATTCTGTTAACTTAAATTAATAAAGTAGGAAAAACAAAAAGTTTAATTGGAAATTATAAAACAACATTGCTATAAAGAAGCTGTGAATTATTCAACGCTTAGGAACACAGTGTTTCATATAAATCCTTAATACATTGTAATGCTTGGAAATACAAACAGGGGATAAATCATGCATACAGGTAACGTAACTCATAAAATCCAAATTAGTGTTCACCCAACCCATTGCGCATTTTTTACACAGCTGTATTATACGAATTTTTTAATGGACAACATACTTTTACAACATAGATTTATTTTATACAATATTTTAGGAAAGCAACAGAAAATATTACGCAATAAACACAGGTGTGACGTGCTTTTAAAAATAATTTAATTTTGCTCAGTTTTCGGTACCTTTATTTCGTGCAATCATATTACCTTCATTTTTCCCTTGCAAAACAGATAGCCCAGATTTTTTACTTTTTTATGTGGCATTGGACTTGGGGCATACACTTTGAAAGAATGGGTTGCCATCGGCAACGACTTTTTTATGGCTTTGTTGAGCTCTATGTAGCCGTCCGAAGATATAGCCAGTAAGCCATCCAAACCTACATCTAAGTTAAGATAAAGGATTTACAAAAAAAAAAAAAAAAAAAACTGTTTTTCAAAAATGTGAAAAAAATAAAAAAAAAACAAA
>CAXITT010000106.1:285642-306367 GCA_964033795.1 Lymnaea stagnalis | reverse complement strand
CCTAAAGATAGTCCTAAACTTCGTCAAAGACCAAAGACGTGGCTATATATTTATTAAAGAAATAGACATGTGCTATAAAAACTTCTTAACCTTGCTTCATCCGTCACGCATGACGCTCACTGCATGACAGCTTTTTTTTTTACTTAGTCTTAGTAATATAAAACATGTTAAGTATTAAATTTTAAAGTGATAAATCAATCAGGATCTCCGAATGTACCTACTATCTATAGTCAAGGCATCCTGATAGTTTCGTTGCATTTACCGGGAACTTCCTGGAAATGTGGCCGGTAAAATGATCATATTGCCTACACGTGGGTTGTTATTTACAGTCTTTGCTTGAAATACGTTTAATGGTCCCTTGTATTGTTCCTCGCGCAGATCGTGCTGATTTAATTTGAGGTAATTGAGGTCTGTGCCCTCTATTTTAATGTACGTGTCTACAATGTTCTGTTGGAATATTTTCCCGCTGGAATGCAAAATATAAATACATGTATTCCTCAATGCCAATATGTACACGTGTTACTGGCATTTAGTAGGACTGTTTCGATTGGGGGTTTTTTGACCAGGAACTTTGTATAAATCTTTGTGCCAGCCAACATCCCCATAAGGAAATAAAAACGGGTAAACCATAAGATTGCTATTCATATCGAGCGTGGAAATATGCTTACAGGAGTTGCCTCTGGGATGGATGCAAAATTCCATTTCGGCACGGCGTTTGCCATCTTCTCCAACGAAAATAGCCACAACATCGGTGTGACATGTCAGGTCACTGTATTGTCGTGAATTTGGAGTTAGTTGTGTTCAAAGAAATATTAGCTGTGAGTTAAAATAGGAATAATTTTAATTTACTTTGTCAACATCACTGCAATATGTCAAATTCACTATCTTTACAGACTTGTATAATGCCAGATGGACAACCATAACAATAAGATCGCGAACTATGGATTTTATAATTAAATATTTTTACATTTCATTGGCAAGAAAAATAGGGGGGCTGTATATTTTTGATGATTTAAAAAATCTTACTAGAACCCACCCCGAACCACCAAATCTGACATTTTTGTGATATAATTACGAGTTTGCTCCACGTCTATCGTCTTTTTCCCCGTGCTCATGTGGGTCCCTTAACCACGTCATAGAATACATATAAATAATACAGCTAGCCTCATTCGCCATGAGTGAACACAGTGATGGAATGAATAGGATAAGGACCATAACAGATGTGTAGGTAATTAGCCAAGATCAAACCTTGGGATGAATGTCAACCAATGAAAAATGTTCACTTATTTTACACATAAAATAATTCCCATAATAACCGTTCTCTCTAAGCTCATTCCACTCGCCAGTAACTTAAGTACAACGCTAAGGCAGCAGAATTATATACCTTGCAACTTTGATCCATTTGACGTTGGATCTTCTTAGTTGAAAACACTTTAATACCATGACTTTAAGCTGTATTATTTTAACCATGCCCATCATTGAAAGATATCGATGAAATGAATACATTTTTTTATTGTGTTTTGACATTTAACCCTTTGTTAGCTATGCGTCTCCAATTCTGGAAACGTGTTTACTATTTTGAGATTTCCTTATCGTAGAACTTTATCCCATCTGAGGGATGGTGACTATGGAAAGTGAAGTCAATTTTAAATACTTTTACCCTAATAAACTTGTAGGAACTTATTATCTTATATGTACTATGCTATTATGATGCATTTGTGTTATTTTTTGTTTTACATTGTCCAAACTTTGACGCTAGCCGTAAATGATTGCGCAGCAAGGGGTCTTCTCCGCCTTTCTTACTACAATTTGAGCATAGGGCATCCACAAAACGAGTCCTTCTGTCCCTATACAGGGCTTGTCACTTCAACTATGTCTCTACTCCACTCTTCCATGAGGCTCTTAGACATCTCGTTTTCCTGGTATCTTGAGGATTTCAATTCAAGACCAATCTAGTGATGTAATTGTTTGGTTTCTTTAATGTGTGCATTTCCATCTTCATTTTCTCTTGTGTAGTTCCGTTTCCACTTGAACACGTGATGTTCTCTCCCAAAGGACAATGTCATGAATTTTGTCAAACCAATGATGAAGGTAAAAAAAAAAAAAAAAATATTGTTTTTGACAATTCTAGGCTCGAATCAATGACTCGAAAATGAATTAGTTGAATTAGTAAAGGGACTATTATCTTATGACTATTAGATAAATGTAATCCCTTACTTTTTTTTTTACATCAATTTTATATAACTTTGTGCTGTATTTTCATATACAACGATACCATAGAACTTTAACAACTGTATTTAGGATAAGTATTTAGGTCTGTTTCCGATAAGCCCTGAATCTTATGCATCCGTATACCTCTATTGGTGGTCAGAAAAAAATAAACATTTAAGGGCTGTCTGAAAAGTTCCGTGCATTCCATGGACATTGACATTGGTTCGTGGCAGTCACTGAAACAAAACTTCGGTACGAGAAGCATTTTCAACTTGTATCATACTAAGACCCAAAATAACGTGTATCCCTCATGCGGGAAAGCTTTCCAGTTACATATAGGTCTAGCAGGCCTCCAGAATATTCAACGTGTAATATAGCCATGCTCTTCTTAACATGCAAAGGAGGAACAATAACACAACAATGTTTACCAAACCTCGAACTTGTGTCCCCGTAGACTGTGAGTTTGAAGGTCTCTACACTAAAGATACGCGAGAATGGGAAGAGCGTCGCACAAAACGTAACTGAAAAGTCTACAACGTACACCTGGGAAGTTCCCTTTCTTTCTGCCACAAAGAAAGGATTGGGTGATTTATTTACACCATGTAGTCACTTTAAAAATTGATAGATCTTTTAAGATCGTAAAATTTAAAAAAAATAATATAATTTGTGAATGGCCAGAATATGGGTGTCTTATTACAAAGCAATGACTCATGAGGATTTATAAGGCAATTTGGGAAATGATACCCATAGTCAACAGAACATTGAATAAAAAGATACATGAAAAGATTGATCTAAGCTATTCCAATAAGCCATTTATTTTGATAATTCTAAACTAAGATTTCTATGAATTGGCTTTAAGCCTAAATGTAAATAAATAGTTTAATTTAAAAAAATAAATGATTGTAGACCTCTGTTCATTAAACTTTCGACATATATACAAATAAGAATTTACATCCTGAGACATACTTAAATCTATAATAAAAACTCCGAGACACGATTAACGGATAACCAGATTAATCCACCTAAATTAAGAAGCATCATTTCATTTCACCACAACGTGATCAGTGATTGGTTAAGATGTTTTGCTAAACAAGAACGTCTTTGTTTTTCACTTTGCGCATAATCTCACTCATTGAAATATTTTGGTAAAAATTTGCAAAATTAATGAATTTTTTTGTTGTTGTAAATGTTTGGTTTTTTATACGTCTTTAAAAATAAAGAAATTTTAATTGAAAATTTAATGATGTACATTTCACAGGGTACTCACATTTTTCTTTTTTTTTTTTTATTTTGAGGATATATTGTATAAAAAAGATTATTTTCAGTTACATATAGAAAAATTAAGTTTTATATGTTGGCTCGTACCAATGAAATGTAGATACTAGCGCAAGGTGATTTCCCATATGATCCCAGTAACATCGGGTCACAATATTCTAGTCTTTAAATTACTATGAGTGACTGATTTAAAGTGTCTTTTGAATTACCACATACATTTATATGCATTTCAAAGAATATGTCAGAAAGTTAATTCATTTAAAAAACTCGAAAAAAAATCACTTTTATAAAGGCCTAACAAATTAACAGGCATGTTTTGAAATACAATTTCCCTCTTAAGAGATAGAACATTAGACATATCGCTAGAGTTAAAGGGACCATCGTCTGGTTTATAATTATTAGCAAATCCTATAGCTGTAACACGGAGATGTATGCAATTATGAAGAAAGTTTATTTGTACATTGAAAATATGTTTTCTTAAAATTGTGAAGACCGCTTTGTGAAGTGCCATATATAGTCTTTGATAACTGCTATCATTTAAGCATGAAATAACAGTAGGGAGATGGTTCAAATCATAATTACTTTGCTGCAAATGACAGATATGAAGCATCAGGCGGGTAGATATACACACAGTACTTGAGGAGGATTTCCAAGACAAAAGTTTCGTCCCATATATTTCGTGAACCTTTTCCGAGGTAGAAACCCAATGTAACGGATGGTGTCTGAAGCTTGCTCGTGATGGGCAGGGGAGGAATTTAAAACTTAAATGTGCGATCTTAAACGCCTGGGAACGTTAATTGATTTTTTTTTCCTCATATCGACCAGCACGATGTCCGTGGGTTTCTGTTTACCGCTTAAAACTAGTCCATTGAGTCATGTTACGGATGTGGACTATCATAGCAGGAAAACATATCGAACGTGGAGCTTCGCAGGCTTACATTTAGGAGATTATCGGTCCTGATTGGCCTGTTTTTGGGAGGGCATTAGGCGCTCTGGCTCAAAGGATCGCTTGTGCACTTGACCTATGTACATATTGTTTATTCTCTTAGCATTTTCTTTTAATTAATCCTGGTTTCATCCGTACTGGAATAGTAGGCAAACTTATGGATTATAATTTGATATTTCTCCTACTTTATTTTTCTATGCAGGGGTCAGAAAAGAAATTTATTATTATGCATATGACATTTAATAATTAAAATTATATTATTTATTTAACGTTACAACAACGAAATCACGAAACAATACTAAAATATTAACCTAATACATTAATTAACCTTTACCTGAATGATGATCCATCCACCACCGTCTGTTTCTGTATCACACAGGACTTGTTTCTTATTGTCTAATGACGTGATCACTCTTGAACCTAGTGCACTTGACATTTCTCTTTCACATTTTAGCTGAAGTCAATAAACATACGTTTAATTTGGGTAAATTAAAAGTTAACTCTATAATTCATGGGTAAATTAAAAGTTAACTCTATAATTAAAAAAATAAAAAAATGTAAAGTTAATTTTATTAATAGTATTCACATTGTTTAGGATTTTATTATTTTGTTTTCAACATTGTCTTCTTATTTTGTATTTGAGTTATATATATATATACCAGCAAATATACCCGGCGTGGCCCGGGATTGCATTTGGAACAAAGCAAACAACTTCTACTATCCTTAAGTAACATTGAAAAAAGCATCATTTCAAAGTAAGAAACAGCGCTAAGTCAAAACATTAAAATAATCAAATATTCTACTATTATAATAACATTCCCTTTGGGATCTCGATCACACTGGGGATCCAAAACCCGGTTGGGAATCCAATCCTTTTAAGACCAAGATCCCGATTTCATCCAGATGCCGGAGACATCCCGATCCCTTTGGGTTTCGGTCCCTGGAAATATTCCTATCCAAGAGGAATACCGACAATTTCACGACTCTTTGGGATACGGTGACAAAAAAAAACACTTAGTGATACTGAGACAAAAGTAACTCTGGAATAGTATAGAAATGGATAGGGCTAAACTAACATTTCATTAAGCTTTAAGATCCCACTATATATCACCGTGGAACATTAAAGAACTTTCCAATTCCAACAGGCGTAGAAACGACATTTCTATGTAATTAATTTTCAAGTTTCGATACAGACATACAACACATGCCATAAATATAACACATTTTATTTAAGGACATACAGTGGGGGGGTGGAGAATTTAACTTATGCTTGAGATTAGAGGGTGTGGGATAGAAATATTTAATCAGAAAAATATTAAAGATCGAATTTAAAATGGGTTCCATTAAATTCGTTTGAGAGGTGCCATAGATAGAGCTTTTTTAAAATGATCGAACATTAAAGAAAAGTTATAACTATTGATATATAGGTGCATAGTGTTAATTGCAACATTGAAAACAACTCATAATACCACAACCTCTACTTGTAATGGGCTGTCTTCTGAAGTGTTTCTTCCTGTTTCGGACGTAGTTATATTGATCAGTAATGTCCCTTTTGGACCCGGAATTATTCTCAGCTCTTCCAGATCCTCCACTACGTAGGATAATACGTCACCTGAAAACAACAAATGTTCTGAGTCAAATAAAAGAAAATTATGGCCCCTTGCCTGTTATGCTACACACATTGGTACTTTTACATAACCAACTTCGACGTAGTTGAAAATGTTCTGAAATAAAATCAGTTTTCAAATGGGGATTAACACATTTCTAATGACATTCTTATTTGAACAAGGTTTATTTATTCTGTATCATTGGAAATAAACATTCGAAGTTGAGATCCTGTTTTTTTAAAGAATAAGCGGGCTAGATATTGACGTCTAATTGAAATCTTTGGTGACACTTAAAAGAGTGGATATCAGGAAGTGCTGAATTTTTCAAACATGTCCCAAAATAAAATTAATCGTAACTTATTTTTAAACCCCAACACTTCAAAATCTGTGAGAAATAACATAGTTTACACCTCTCCAAGTGAAATTCTTTCATGAATAAAATGTGAAGATGTCATGTAATTGTGTTTGTTGTTGTTAGTTTAATGATTTTACCAATAATAGCAATGATGCTTTCAATAACACCATTACATTAGGTTTAATGTAATAAAAGTCAACACTTATCATATACTAATATTATTTTAAAATAAATATTAACAAGTTTAGTTAGCATTTGTAGAGTTGGTTTTCCATTCAAAATTGATGTCGTATTGTATCGTACATTTTGTTTTTCTTATGTAACACATTTTTTCAGTGACTGCAGATTTGGATTTACTTAAGTTGTTCAAACCTTCTATAATGATGGACTTTGATTAAACAATAGTAATTCTTTTTAAGTTCGTGTGCGATTTTGTTTAATTTAATTTTTGTTTAATTAATTTTTTTTTTTAAATCTGAATTCAAAACACATCTTACAGATTGATGTCTGAGAAAAGGTCTTTTATGGGGTGTAAATTTTCAATTTTTCAATTAAAACTAATATGTATTTATTACAGATTTTTTTTCGGATAAATTTGTGAAAAAATGCTTTGATTTAATGCAACAAGTTATGATTTAATATCAATATATATAAGAATGATCTACGCTGATATAACGCCAAAGAATCGAAAAGATTTAGATGCGTTCGTAATAATAAAAATTATCATAGTTATTTTCTATTATTTTACGGGTACTAAATAAATTTAAATCACAAAAAATAACATAAATTAGTATTTATTTTAGTAAAATTGTAATAATTATTAGTATAAATTACAAATTATTTTAATGTTCCAATATATAACTATTTTAAGCAATTTTATCAGAATTAAAAAGCAATGAAAACAAAATTTAATCGCAAAATTATGATTTAAGAATAATATCGTTATCACATTTTTTAGGAAAACCCAAACATCAATTGTTTTTTTAGTGCGTTTCTAGTGCGTTGTTAGTATTGCTAAATAAAAGAAATTGATTTTTTCTTAAAATTACATTGTATTCTTTTAAAACATTAAGTAAAAATATATATACTGCTGTGTAACATCTAATCACTGAATTCATAGTTTTGGCTTTCTGAAAAAAAAATCAATGTATTAAACTTTATTATTTTATCTTATTTGTCTCATATTTTTATTAAAAATGTATACTTCAAAAATATCAATACAACATAATATGAAATAAACATACCGAAAACTCGTTAAACTTTGTATTGTTAGTTGTTGTTTTTTTAAAATTTAACTTATGAACTAAATAACTTTAATAAAATCATTTTCATTTGATACTTATGATAGAACGATTTGAATATGCAAGAATTGCAACATTGGATTTAATATGTCAGAGTTATTTGTTTCAAATTTCATGATTATGAAACTTTGCTTTACTTTAAAAAAAATAATATCATTATAACTTTGTTGCAACGTAAATGTAACTTTTTTAACATAATTGCATTATACAGGTGTTACTAAATAACTGTAATTATTTTAATTTCATGTCATTTAATGTTAATACAATATACCTGTAACTATTTCAACCCACTCAATAAACGTCATATTAGTAGCTTCAAGTTATTCTCGCCTTGTTATATAGACAAATAAACAAAATTGACTTAATATATAAAGTTTACTCAGTATCACTTTATTGCTAGTGTTTGCTTTAATTTTAGTTATGCATGTGTTAGTATGTTTGTGTTTGTTTGTTTGTATTGCTAAAAGCTTTTTCAATATGTTTCAATGTAATAACATACTAATGTTCTAGGCATTTTTTGATCTGTAGTGTGTCTTAAAATCTAGCTGTTCATGATACAGTTTTATTACAATAGGAAAACAGAACATTTTAAAAACCTTGAACTCATTAGGCTACCTAGCATTGTAATTAGCGTCATTTCAATACAATTCATATTTATTGTAATTGTTTTTAAAAAGAGATGTATTGAAATTGAAAGTAAATAAAATTATTATTTATTGTAATGTCCTTAAAAGATAATGTTTTTGTTAAATACCAAGGGATCTAAAAAATTGATTCTGTTTACGGGTTTGAAAGTATAAATTAAACATGGCACACACAAAATTAGAATAAAATAAATGATATAACACAAAAATTGGATAAATGATAACACATAGCAACATCTCATTCTATTTATGATATCACTTTACAAAAATGAACAAATAATTGACAGTTAAAACCAATTTTATTTTCAATATATTACTACGATTATGGTTTATCTGCTAATATCAATGTAAGAGCAGCGTTTTGAAAGTTTCAAACTGTTTTGTAAACAATAAGACCGTCATTGCTTTTTATTTTCAAAAGACTTTGACAAGTTCTTAAGCATCACAAAATGAAATATAAATACATACTAAAAATAAATAATATATCATCTACTACTATTGGTGTAGCCCATTCAAATGCAGGTTTGACCGTGCATTATAATGGCTTCAGTTTACGGGAGAGATATGTATAAATGATGTGTAACCAAAAAGGGGAATATAACTTGGAGTAACTTTAGGTCAAAATATAATTATTATTATTTCCCTTGTATATGAGTATCGTTTACAGGTGCTCTAAATCGGGCCTACACAACTCAATATGTAAGGCGGGCTACAGTCATACTTTATAAAAAAATATATGTGTGCCATCAGAAAATAGGACAGGTTGGAAAGTTAGTTAGAAAATAATAATAAAAATAATATTTAGGTTCTAACGAAACAAATTTAAATTGACACATTGCATCGTTTTTCGGTACTAAGTTTTTCGTGTTCAGGAAATTTATTGGAAGTGGCTGTTCTCAAAATGTCTTTCAAATATTCATTACTCAGACTTTAGAGTTGCTTGCATTTATTAATATTGATTATTGAAAATGTCTGTTCACATATAAAAGTAATTCCAAATACACTAAGAGTTTTTATTGCATCGTTTTTGAAGATTGTTGTACTTCTCACGGTACAGATTTTTATAAACATCACGCAGGCTGTCCTTTCTTGACCTGATTACGAACATTGTAGATCGATAACCCCCAGTTGAAAATGAACTGCTTTGTCTTATTCTTCTATGAAAAAATTAATTAATTTAGCAAATTTTTCCCCAAGCTCAAAATTCATAAATGTATAATATTATTAATATTCACCAAAGTCCTGGCAGGCAGCCAAGTGAGTGTTGTCGGGCCTCATGCTACCCGCGGTCCGTATGTTGTGCAGGTCAGCTCTAAAGTAATTAAATAATATGCTACCTTTAAAAAATATCGTTGCTTAGATCAAGCCATGCGTATCATTAAAAGTGATATCTGGATTTAAAAATAGCAAGTTGTCTACGTGTAATAAGTAAAGAGTGGAGCAACGAAGACAATAATATGGCTGACAAAACATTATAATAAGCGTGAAAGAAAAATTAAATGTATGAAAAGAATTATGTTGACCATTTAATTAACTTGTAATGCAATAGATTTGTTTTATTATTGAGTATTGACATATTTGTATTAGGTCATGTGCAATAATGTAGATGCACGTATTGCAATTTATAATTAAAATCAGATTTAAACAAAAAAAGTATCCTCAGGACAAAACAAGTATTAAGTAGACACATGGGAATATGACATATGAGCTTTTACCGACCTGTAGACACATGGGAATATGACATATGAGCTTTTACCGACCTGTAGACACATGGGAATATGACATATGAGCTTTTACCGACCTGTAGACACATGGGAATATGACATATGAGCTTTTACCGACCTGTAGACACATGGGAATATGACATATGAGCTTTTACCGACCTGTAGACACATGGGAATATGACATATGAGCTTTTACCGACCTGTAGACACATGGGAATATGACATATGAGCTTTTACCGACCTGTAGACACATGGGAATATGACATATGAGCTTTTACCGACCTGTAGACACATGGGAATATGACATATGAGCTTTTACCGACCTGTAGACACATGGGAATATGACATATGAGCTTTTACCGACCTGTAGACACATGGGAATATGACATATGAGCTTTTACCGACCTGTAGACACATGGGAATATGACATATGAGCTTTTACCGACCTGTAGACACATGGGAATATGACATATGAGCTTTTACCGACCTGTAGACACATGGGAATATGACATATGAGCTTTTACCGACCTGTAGACACATGGGAATATGACATATGAGCTTTTACCGACCTGTAGACACATGGGAATATGACATATGAGCTTTTACCGACCTGTAGACACATGGGAATATGACATATGAGCTTTTACCGACCTGTAGACACATGGGAATATGACATATGAGCTTTTACCGACCTGTAGACACATGGGAATATGACATATGAGCTTTTACCGACCTGTAGACACATGGGAATATGACATATGAGCTTTTACCGACCTGTAGACACATGGGAATATGACATATGAGCTTTTACCGACCTGTAGACACATGGGAATATGACATATGAGCTTTTACCGACCTGTAGACACATGGGAATATGACATATGAGCTTTTACCGACCTGTAGACACATGGGAATATGACATATGAGCTTTTACCGACCTGTAGACACATGGGAATATGACATATGAGCTTTTACCGACCTGTAGACACATGGGAATATGACATATGAGCTTTTACCGACCTGTAGACACATGGGAATATGACATATGAGCTTTTACCGACCTGTAGACACATGGGAATATGACATATGAGCTTTTACCGACCTGTAGACACATGGGAATATGACATATGAGCTTTTACCGACCTGTAGACACATGGGAATATGACATATGAGCTTTTACCGACCTGTAGACACATGGGAATATGACATATGAGCTTTTACCGACCTGTAGACACATGGGAATATGACATATGAGCTTTTACCGACCTGTAGACACATGGGAATATGACATATGAGCTTTTACCGACCTGTAGACACATGGGAATATGACATATGAGCTTTTACCGACCTGTAGACACATGAGAATATGACATATGAGCTTTTACCGACCTGTAGACACATGGGAATATGACATATGAGCTTTTACCGACCTGTAGACACATGAGAATATGACATATGAGCTTTTACCGACCTGTAGACACATGGGAATATGACATATGAGCTTTTACCGACCTGTAGACACATGAGAATATGACATATGAGCTTTTACCGACCTGTAAACACATGGGAATATGACATATGAGCTTTTACCGACCTTTAGAATTCTCCTAAATCCTGTAATGCACTCATAACAAACATGTATTAAAAATGTATTGTACTTACAAATTGCATACCGTTGCTCACAAACAATCGTGACGAATACGAAATTAGAAAAAATACATTTTAAAATGTTACCATTTTAAAAAAAACATTATTATTAATCTATTTAAAAATCAGTTAAAACATCAACAGTTTATCCATTAAACAAAATCCAATCTTGATATAAAGTGTTTACTTCACTAAAAGAATGGTGTATGGTATGTGAAATGAGAATGTTAATACATTTTAGGTTTATGCCGGGGCATTATACCCAGGGAGCATCCATCAAGAAATCACTTTCATTTATCTTTTCAAGATTCGTGTGTGGCACAGGGAGACGGCGATTTGTAGATTTCGCCCTAGAAAACACAAGAAAACACAATCAACGTTAGTTGATTTTCATATGGATGAGTTTAGCAATATCTCAGAACCAGATGGTAATATGACATATCGCAATTAGGCATAAATATAGTTTTTTGAAAAATGACATAGTGCTCTTAAATCTCGTTCCAAAAACACACACTATGTGGATGATAGAGCATACATACATTATTTTGTTGATGAATAGTTTTTCAGTCCAATGATATTTTAGTTGTGAAAATGGGTTTTATATTTTCTGAAAAAGAAATTAATTTGTGATACAAAATTCTTATAATAGAGTTCTAGGGCGCTGACACAATGTGGGCACATTTACATAAGTGTATGCAATACATAAAAATATTCAAGTAAAACTTTTGAAATGGTCCCAAAAAATTTAAGGGTATATTATAATTGTATCCAAACAAATCTAAACCATAACAACAAATTATATAATATCACAAATTACCTGTTTCCATGGATCAACAAATGCGTCAATATACCTTTCATATATGTCAAACAAATATTGAAATGTGGTGTACTGAATTTCTAGAAAATTCCAGAATCATTTTGAAAACTAGGAAAACATGGTAAAGAAAAGCATTAATTAGTTCTGAGTTGAATGAAATAGTGAGGCAGGCCAAAGCCATAAAGTGTCTGTAGCCTCACAAGGATGCATTTGATGGTCTGTGTAGAAGGAAGTAGTGAGGCAGGCCAAGGCCATAAAGTGTGCGTAGCCCCACATTGATGGATTGATGGTCTGTGTAGAAGGAAGTAGTGAGGCAGGCCAAAGCCATAAAGTGTGTGTAGCCCCACATGCATGGATTGATGGTCTGTGTAGAAGGAAGTAGTGAGGCAGGCCAAAGCCATAAAGTGTGTGTAGCCCCACATGCATGGATTGATGGTCTGTGTAGAAGGAAGTAGTGAGGCAGGCCAAAGCCATAAAGTGTGTGTAGCCCCACATGCATGGATTGATGGTCTGTGTAGAAGGAAGTAGTGAGGCTGGCCAAAGCCAAAGAGTGTCTGTAGCCCCACATGCATGAATTGATGGTCTGTGTAGAAGGAAGTAGTGAGGCAGGCCAAAGCCATAAATTGTGTGTAGCCCCACATGCATGGATTGATGGTCTGTGTAGAAGGAAGTAGTGAGGCTGGCCAAAGCCATAGAGTGTCTGTAGCCCCACATGCATGAATTGATGGTCTGTGTAGAAGGAAGTAGTGAGGCAGGCCAAAGCCATGTATTGGCTGTAGCTCCATGGGGATGTATGGATAAACACGAAAAAATAAATTTTTGTTCAAAATATATATTATTGTAAAAATATCAATATTTTACAACTATGGTACAAATATAGTGAACCAAGTATAACACGACCCTTGACACCACCCTCCCCACCACTTAACCCTAAAACCCATATAACGATGCCCTGGTATTACCCATAATGTTATTATACAATGTGTTAACTCCTGTAACAGCTCCATAATAATACAAATATATTGTTTCGTTTTTTTTTAGTATTAAATAAATCTTTTGACTGTCATGCGCAAAGAGACAGGAAGGGGTAATGAGAGATGAATTTTGCACATGACATGATTGAGAATTCTTCTACATACCATATGTGTGTATTTTAAAGCATTTAAATTGTATTAGATTACGTAAATTATGTTACTCAAACTTTAAGATTTATTTTATTTTTTGAATTCTAACATGTGAATAAATCATTTAGTGATCAATACAATCGTATCCGTCTAGTGCTTCCATAGCAGTAAATGTCTCAATAATTAGACAGCACTGAATTGTAATCATATCAGAACCGTAACACTGATTATTTATATATATATATATATATATATATATATATATATATATATATATATATATATATATATAAATAAATATATATATATATATATATATATATATATATATATATATATATATATATATGTATACATAAATAAATAAATATATATATGCATTATAAGTAAAGCGGATAAGTAACGATACACATAGTGTTACAGCTCCTAAAACAGTATTTAATCAACGCGAAAAAGAAGGTTATAAAATATAACTCCATAAAGATATTTACCCAAGATATAAAAATAAATAATTTGAGAAAGAAATGTTTAACTGCACTTTCAATTATATTTTTGTAATTGCAAGTCTCATCTTTGTAACTGACGGTAATTGTAAGTGACGGTTAAAGTAACTGATGGTAATTGTAATTCATGATAACATTACGTGGGTAGCTTCATAGAGACTAATTTAAAATAAGAAATGAATGCTTTTAAATGTCATTTAGAAAATAAACTACGCATAAAATCTACACTTAACGTGATCCTATTTCATATAATGTAAATATAGACTACTATGTACATATGAACCATAAATTAATTTAAGACCAGACTATTATGTACATATGTACACTATTGTAATTTAAAGGGTGACTTCTATGTAAATATGTACCATATTGTAGTTTAAAGTGAGGCTACTATGTACATATTCGCCGCAGTATAATTTAAATTGAGACCACTTTACACATACGTATTCAGTATGTATCAGTATGGCATCTTTCCGTCTGCGGGAGACGATAGATTATCTTTATTGCTTGCAGCTCTTGGTGTGGCTGGTGAGACTAATCCTCGAATGACAGTCTCTGTTACATTTCCCACACACGAATGCGGTGGAGCAGTATTGACCGGCATTCCTCCTCGCTCTTTTTGCAGCTGTTTCTGCCCTGTTTTGATTCTCGGCATGTAGTGATCCTGCCTTCACGATGCCCCGCCATGAGGATCGATCCTCTGCCAACTCCTCTCAGTTTGAGATGTCGATCTCTAACATCCACATCGACATACGTATTATATTGTAATTTAAATAAGGCGTATGTCCGCCTAAGTACCATATTGTGAATTACGATGAGTTCCATGAATACATATGTACCATATTTTAATTTAGAGCGTATCTACACACTTTACTGATGATGATAATGAATTGATTACTGATATTAAACTTTAATCCTTGCTTTTTAAGCATGCTCTAAGCGCTCTGATGTTTTTAACTTAATTTGAAGAAAAATGTCCTATATGACCCTGATATGACTTTTTTAACACTTGTAATTTCTCAACGTTTCACTGAAAAGAAGACTGGTTAAACGAACGGGCCAAGGGCTCAAAAGGAAAAATGTGATTTTATAAACATCTCCGATCAGACACTAAATATGTAATAAGTTGTTTTAAAAGGACAATTACAATTCAAAATCCAGTACATGAACATAAGGCGCATACTATTTTACTCGAACATTAATCGCAATGAACCAGTAATAAAACCAGATGGCAATTAAGCTGATATGAGACAGTATTAAACAGTTGTAATCCTTGACCTTGTTAAAGTCATTTTCAAACTGTAACAAATTTGTTAAGAAGGCAATTTTATTGATATCAACATATATTATAGTACCACATGCAATAATTTTGAAATGCGTATTCTTATATAGTATAGATGGGTATAATTCAGATAAATCAATTGATGTATAGATGCAGTTAAGCAGATTATCGCATGCATGAATAATTGATAGAAGATATATGAAGTGTAACCTGTCGATTGCCTGTCTTAACAACTTAAACCAATACTAACACGAATACATATAGGACTATGTCGTTGTAATTTTCTTGTATGTTGGTATATTATGTATTTGCTACTAAACCTTTCTTTAAGTTTCATGGAAAAACAAATTAAACAAAAAGCATTACTCTTTTAAATCCAAAAAATTCGTAATTTCTTTTAGGACACATTTAAGAGCTTGAAAGAAAAAAACAAACAATTTCCTTGGCAGCACAAATGTTACAGAATCTTGCTTCCTTAAAATGTTTTGCAATATTGTTCTTGAACTTGTCCGATTGTCAAATCTTTAAAAAAATGTCAAATCGCATCATTAACTAACACGATTTCCTCCAAGTATAAATAACTCAAACAATCTAATCAAATAATTTTTTGTTGAAATTGCTTACTATTATTTAAAAACAATGTCTATGATACAGTAAACACAAATTGGTTAAATTGTTAAAATAATTTTTTTTTTTTTTTTTTTTTTTTTTTTTTTAAACAAACTATAACCATTATTTTTTTTTTTTTAATATTTAAATATATTAAAAACGATTTTAAAATTATGCAATAAAAAATGCAACAAGGCAACTTTAATAAACTGTAATTTTCAAGTTTTGGAACAACAATTGAATATACATTTATATACAGTATAAAGGAGTAATTACGGAAATTTGAAATGTCAGTGCTCCAACATAATACTATTCAAGTACGGTAACTGAAACAAAAATCATGACAAATAAAAGAAACTGTTGTCTCTCTTAAAATAGTTCGTCTAGTTCCAAGTTAAGGTACCTCTATGAAAGAAAGGCGTATATATTTTCTGTAAATATTTTTTTTTACAAAAGAAGATGATCTTTAATCATCAGCTATGTAATGATTATCATAAATATCGTGCTTATCGACAGTTTTTTAATTTATTTTTTTATTTTTTTGCTGTGTAAAAAAATTATGCATACTAAAGTTCATTACCATAATTCAATTTCTAAATTCACAAAAGAAAATTTTAATTATTTTTTATTGTAATTGAAATTATATGACAAGTTTAAGAACAGCAAATTGCAGGTACTAACAGAAAAAAAGAAAAAAACAAGTTTAACTTTAAAAAAAAATATATATTTTATTTTTACTTAAACAATTAACGATTGTGTCCAGTGAAAGAGTTAGAAACGTTGCTTAGTTTAACCACTATAGATCTATATATGGGCAGATCAAGTGGTAGAATACGCTGGAATCAATCTCAGGTGAACTTTTATTGGCTGTTGAAGACGTATTGAACTTACTTTTCTATCATCAATACGTCTTTGCATTCGTCCACACCCATAAACAAGTTACCCACCACGAATTAAGAGGTCGATCTTTTTGATTGGCGCTTAAAACAGAATTAATGTCATGTATTATTTGATTTGAATTTTATACAATATTAGTCCATTTCTTTTATTCTAAAAGAATTACATTTCCTTTTTGTTTTACTTAGGTTCTTATATTATTGATAATTTTTTGTTTTATTTTTTAAATTCTTTTTTGTAAACAAATGTCAAAATAGCCCAGTAGTAGACAACTACAATATATTAGATATATAAAAGCTCCACTAACAGTATACCACTGATAAATTTCCTTTTTACCACTCATAAACACAAGTCATATTAGTATTATAAATGGTTTTGTATAGCATTGGTAACCCAACACAGATTCCTCACCCTTTTTTTGTGTCTAAGTCAAGTTGTCAAATCACTAATTTTGTGACTCAGAAATTTTGTTTTCAATAAATTTACTTTAAAAATCCTTATTAAAAGAAGAAAAAAAACGTACAAAATCTATACATTTATATGTTAAATAAATCCATCCACACAAAATGTGTCAGATTTCATTTTAACATTTTGTCTTTTTATATTTTGTTTTCACTTGAACTTAAGAACTTCATTTAAAAATGTAAAGAATTACATTTTATCTTATAAAACGATTCATTTTCAAAGGACAATGTTCTTGTTGTTAACAGAAACTAAATTGCACAGAACCAAAAAAAGTACAGAATTTTGTCATGAACCTGAAACCGAATATATCCATTTTGATTTCAATTGTTTTATCGTGTTAACTAAGATTGTTTAGGCTATGTCCTTCCATTACAAGACCATAACTGAAACTTGTTTTTTTTTGGTGGGGGGTGGGGGGGGGGTAAAACTTGTGAGAATGAAAGCTCTTTACTGGTGTTATGATAAAAGCTATTTTAAACATTTGTCTTTTTTTTAGAAAAATCGAACAAATAAAAGAAACAGCCAATGAAAGAAACAACAAATGAAAGAAACAATCAATGAAAGAAACAATCAATGAAAGAAACAGCCAATGAAAGAAACAACAAATGAAAGAAACAATCAATGAAAGAAACAATCAATGATAAAAAAACAACAATCAATGAAAGAAACAACCAATGAAAGTGTCGAGGTGTTAGAATCCCTGAGCGTCTGTTTTGTGCCAGGAGTTCTAACTATAAGCGTAGGAATACTAAAGGGGGTTTGCTGTGCTGGTGGGAAATTGGTCAGTAGAGTAGGGTGGGGGCGAGTGGAGTAGGACGCCGACTTGATCAGGGTTAGTTTTTTTGTTAGTTGGTGTTAACAGAAGTAGTAATAAATAGTGGTGTTGTGAACCAAGTAGCATGTGTGGTTACTTGGCTAAACTTGTTAGCTGAACCCACAGTCAGTATGGGAGGATGCATACATCAAATTGTAGGAGATTATATAACCCTCATTATTAATAACCGCAAAGAACTCTTGTGTCCAGTGTTTATGTACTATTGTGTACTGGTGTACAGTGACAGTGTGTTTAAAGTATCAACTACCCCTAGAAAACGGAGACACACAAACTGATTCACGACAGAAAGAAACAATAAATGAAAGAAAAAATCAACTTAAGAAATAATCAATGAAAGAAACAATCAATAAAAAAAAATAATCAATAAAAGAAACAACCAATAAAATAAACAATTTAAAAATACACTTTTTGTACAACTCTTGTTTCATGTACAAATTAATACACCACATAGTAATGTTAGAAACTAATAACATGTGGAATTCCTAATAAATGTTTTTTCATCTTTACATCCAAACCATTTTATAGGGTTAGAAAAAAAATATCATAAATCAATGCATCACAAATACATATAGTGGTGAACAGAATTTGAGAACCCATAGTCCACTAAATCAGACTAGTGTATCAGGGCCAGCCTTTAGGGTGTGCGACCTTTGTCTTCACACAGGTCGCCTTGGCCATAGAAGCACCCAGGCGCCCAGAAAATATTTAAATTCACTTAGTTTATTATAGTGCAGTGTGATCCTCAGGTCAAGGTTCGAGAAAAGGTCTTCTAACTTTTCGTACAATCGCTTTTCATGCAAAGTGTTTTCATACAATGAAAGCTGCATTCTTAATTTGCATACAGGGACAGGGAAGAGTACACTGCAAGGGTTCTTCGCATAGGGTGAAGTTTGAAAAAACAATAAACAAACACATAGGTAATAAACTCATTACCGAATAACCTGTTTTTTTTCCTATAATAATTAAACTTATTATAAGGGGCGCCAAAGTTAAGCTTGCACAGGGCGCCAGCAACCGTCGGGCGGGCTTTGAGTATTTGGACTATTCAAAAGACAACATCATCATTAAAAAATAAATCCTTGTTAATTAAATTTGAAAATTTATTTTCGGTCAAAAGTCAATGAGTTCATGTCCAGCTAGGTATACAATTTAAAATTAATATGAAAAATAAACTTACACAAGAAATCTTATTAACATTATCAAGACATTTACGGTGTTTAAAATTGGAAAAAAAATAAGATGCAGGAAAAGCAAAAAATGAAAGGAAGTTCGGACACTTGTCTCTAAAAACTGCTACCTTGAAGTCACATTAATTATGGCCCAGGTCAGGGAGGCTAGTCAACAAATACCTCACGTGGACTGACGTTTAGCTGAAAGAAATATCATGTGACGTCACTGATGTTTAATTATATCTGAATTTAAGAATATACATGTTAAACAAATTCTATGGAGCTCTCAATCACATAAACAGAACCATCGAGACTAAGAACATGACGTTTGTAAAAAAAATATTTAAAAAAATGCATGGACTATTTCCATAGTTTATGTAACCATGTGACAGATACGCCCCCCTTGCTATCTACTTGTGTTAGTTGAACTCATTTCAGCTTGGTTTCTGTGGCACACTAAAATGAACCTAACATGACGTGTGTTTGTTCTTATTATCAAACAATGAGATCCCACTTGACCATGTGGACGTAGTCATCATTTACTTTGATTCCTCAGACATTTTGATTGAATAAGACAATTCTTTTATTTGTACAAAAATGTAAAAAGTATAAATTTAAATTATTTATTTTATACGTTTTATATATCACAATGATCTTTTTGTCAGTTCAGTTATAATTTGAACATAATTATATTTGATTAACATTTTTTTTAAAGTGTTAAAATAAAAAAAAGAAAACCAAATTTAATATTTTTGTTCTTGTTTTTTTTGTTAATTTACATTTATAAACATATTTCAGTTGCTGTATTTAAAGTGATTATTGTAGGATTAAATGATTATAATGACCTTGGACGCGTATTAGAAATAAAATAAAATGTTGGTCTTTATTTCACATTTGAAATTTATTAATTTCTACTTGATTTACCCTTTATAAACTAAAAGAAAAAATTGAAAAATATACTAACAATGTCCTACAGTCTAGAAACCCATGAAACCAAATATCTCCCGCAATTATATTTATCTGGTTATGTCCATTGTTCGCGTTTAGGTCATCACGAGACATAACAAGACAATCAACAAAACCTACTTTAAACATCATGCGTCTGTCAACATAAATGTTGAAGTTGCACATTTGCTAACTCGTGATGTTTACTCCTACCTCTTTATCTAAATGTTGCATGGGCGCCGGCAGAAAACTTTCTAGGGGTGGGCACAACAATCGATTGACTTTCCAGGGGGGGGGCAACAATTTTTAGTAATGTTTTAATGTAGTTTTAATTTACTGTAGCGTATTTGTATGGTAAACGAACGGACA
>CAXITT010000106.1:237855-285262 GCA_964033795.1 Lymnaea stagnalis | reverse complement strand
ATATGTTTTTTATATTATATAATATTTTTTGTATGTTTTAATATATCAGAAAAAGTTTATATATTTAAATATATATATATATATATATATATATATATATATATATATATAAATATATATATAAATGATATGTTAGGTTAAGTATTATGGATTATCTTTCATGATAAGGTAAAGGAATACTAATACTTTTTTTTTAGATATCGTATCTATAATCCATTTTAGTTTATGTATACAATAATTACAATAAGATAATGTTCAATCAAATTATAAAAAATATATGTAAACTTATACTACTTAAAGAATTATTTAATTTAACAACCGATTCAAAGCAAAATAGTAAGGAAGTTTTAAAATAATGGGTTGCATTTAACTTTCCGAAGGGATAAAATGTATTTTTGAATTAAATTTCGCATATTTTCTTGTTATCCTTAAAGCTGATAGCCCTAAAAAATAAAAATAAAAATATTATAAAATAAAAATTAATTATTTATAAAATGATAACTACTAAGATAAAATAAGATTTTATGGATTCAAACAAATGGAAATATTTTTTTTTTATATTACATTGTAAACTTTCAGCATATGAATAGAACAATTGAATTCAAGACTTCTACATTAAATTATTCGTATGTAAAACAAAAAAGCCATTCTTTTTGCTCTTAGCCATACCAGGGACTTATTAGCTCTAATTAAATTTCTGTCTTCTGGCGGCACGCTAGTAGATTCGTACAGACTGGGGAACAAATGTATTTTTATATCTTTTGGTCATGGCCCTTAGAAAAAGATCGTCCCTAACGGGCTTATCCTAAATATCTGAGATGAAGAGGATGGAATGTATCATGCAAAATTGGTTTTGTTTTACAGCAACGTCTTTATTCCAATAGTTCCCCAAGTCAAGGATGTTTATTTTGTGTTATGTTATTAGCTTTCTTGCTCAGCCTTATTAGTTGGTGATTAATATCAGACGATAAATTCCCACAACAGCAGGTAATACTGAAATTGAGTAGCTTTCCAAATGTTTAATGTATAATAAGTTAACGTAAATCGTGCAGTTTTTTTTAAGGTAGGAAAGTCTTTGCTGGAAATATTTATACAACATTTTGCTGTGCTCAGGCAAAGCTAGCTTTTAAATTAAAAGTTAAACCTAAGTCTTTATATGCCTCTACTTTATCTACACATTTTTTATATGTTTAGATCTGTAATCTGATTCCCCCCCCCCCCTCAACCCATGAAGTCAATACCCATTTACTTTGTTGTTGAGACATTGAGCTGAAGAAAAGTATCATTGCACTTATTGATAAAGCGTGTAACTAAGTTGCAATGTAGGACTTCTCCTCAGATTTTGAGCTTACCGTGAGGGTATCATGAAGTTTTATGATTGAAACGGTGTCACTTTAGCTCTGAACATCATTCGTGTCAAATGTATACAGTACAGGGGTCACTCGGAAACTTATGGCACCCTGGTGCTTATTTCTTTGGTTAGAGATAATTGGTCATTTATTGTGACATGTGGTGGGTGATTTGTTTAACATTCAGGATCCAAGCCTGAATATTTAAAAGCACACCTAACGAGGAAATGTTTTTTATCATAAGGTTTAGTTGGCTACTGTTAAATGCTGATGAGAAGTCTATGTAAAGCACTCTGGTATATTTTTAGGGCTGTCTAGGTGATGGTAAAGTCTCTCCGACAATAGTAAGATAGCATCGTCCGTGCTCCTGCCAGGTTTATAAGCATATTTGTGTCTGTCAAATGTTTGCTGCACTTCCTAAAAATAAGTCTTAGAATAACTTGTAAAAAAATGTCATTACCATAGATGTAAGGGTGACAGGACGTAATTCGTTGCAGCAAGTTAACTTATTTCTCCTTGCAAGTCGTTTGATTTCTGAAGCTTTCCGACTTTTTTTGTAATGTGGATTACATAAGATGTATAAATGATGTTTCACAAAATGAAGGAGAAGTGCTCTGAGCAGAGATTAATGAGCCAAACATTAAATGTGTCTGGTCATTATGACCTGGCTGAGTCCCATTGTTTAAATAACGACATTAGTTCTGTGAACAAGAGAGCATCAACATGTGTAGTCGCATCTTTAAATGACTTGATCATTTCATTGTGTAAACTTCCAACATCCATACTCTCAAAAGTACAATAGATGTTATTTAAGTAGTTAAGAAAATGCTTAGCGTCCTCAAGACAAAAGCATTCACACTTGGGATTATATCCTGTTATTTGTTTTAGACCAGCCCAACAAGACAATGTTTTTAGTAAGGATAATTTTTGTAAAAAGTAATTTTGTTTGTATTGTGTTTTACCCTGATGTATTTTTCCGTTCCATATTTTTTTTAGCTTTAATAAATTGCTGATCGTTAATCTATAACACGGTTTTCTTATAAAGTATGGACTCCTTTATTTCTCTGCTCATCTAGCGTTTGTTGTTGTTGAATACTCGAACTGTTAGATCGTCAATGCCCTGCCAACTGTTTAAAAAGGTGTCCAAGTCTGTACTTTCGAAGCGGACATGAAGTTTTTCTGTCGCCTCATCTGACCATAGCTCAATCGTTTTTGTTTGCCTGCATTCAAGTCCAATGAAGTTTATTCATATCGAGGCCATGTATTTTTAGGCTGGAATATAAACACAAGAAAATTAAAAGGAAGCTTGAACCAAAAGCCTCCTTCAGCACACAAACGAAACAAACAACAATAATGAACAAATAAACTAAACATACAATTGAATAATATAAATACGTGTGTATTGGAAATTTTTTCGAAAAATATTTCTTTAAAAACGAAACGTTCTGTGTTAAAAGTGGAAGTTTTGTGGTGAAATTGTGATGCTAGGGGTAACTTGTAATTTGTATTGCTGTCGAGCTTTCACTAAATTGTAGCAATGTACACTAGTAATCAAGTTACATGTTTATCCGATTAAATCCCTAAATTTACATTGACCAAATCACTGGGTCTGATGAAAGCTTTTTATTTTTTTGTTTTTAATGAATAAATTAATGCAATTGAATTGGAAGATTTTTATTAAGAAGCCTTTTAGTTTAAAATATAAAAAAACGAAACATTTCTAATTTTAAAAAAAAATTCTTGTATACATTACGCTCCTGGTAAGACTCGTGGACTGCTCCCTTAATTTACTGCATCCATTTATGGCTCCTTCCTAATCAGTGAATTTGGGTTTGAGAGAATTCTATATGTTTGAAAGTAAGTATAGCTCAATAATGAGTCCAATAGCGGGCAAAATATAATTCCCGATTACTATGCTATATACAAATAAATGTGTATGACGCAACAGCGTTTTGCACGTAATAAAATCGGACAATAAAATTGTATAAATTTAATTAGGTGTCCAAAATTATGTGCTTAAAATTGGTTGAGGCTTAAGGATATGTATTAGACATCAGAGTAATTAATTTAGTTCATGGGTGTGAAAGAACAATTGTGCAATGAAATATCACATGTGATGGGTGAGGGAAAATTCGGAAACTTTATTGTGCATTACTTGAATTCATGTTCTGTCAAGTAGGCTTAATGGGTTTGAAGTTCACACATTGCTTTCACCAGAGTTTGGCGGGCTATAACTAATTGTGTGGCTGCTTCCTAATTAGCGAAATTGGTGCTGATCTTATTTTCTTTGCATTTGCTATTTGACTTATATTATGTGTCGTATATTTTTTTTTAGAAAATGATGTCCTTAACATGTGTTAGCAATGGATTTCGTTATTTAATAGAGAGCCGCATGATACAAGAAGTATTTGTTTGTAATATTATTAATGCAATGAATGATGAAATGAACGATATAGTTTCTGTCTGTTTCTAACAATGGGTTATATCTTGACAAAAATGGTTGATGATGCAGTGCAGTCTCACTTCGACATAAGGCAGTAGATTTTGTTGCGTCACATTATGACAGGTTTGGAGACGTTCTACCTGTACTTATTTCCACCACAACTCAAATTAGCACATCAAATCAGGAGTACTATCAATACATGTCAACAAATGGAGTTTTTAGTGTTAAGGATGAAATTAAAGCTCTATCCTAGATTCTAAATTCTACCATAGCCATTTACTTCAAACACGACCCTTATATCACGCCTTGCATTTGAAATTCTGAAACCCTGGAACCCACACTCTACAAGAAAACCGTGTTTAAGATTAATGCTGAGCAATGCATTAAAGCTAAAAAAACATTCTCTTCATTTACATTCTGCACTCAGAACAATTGGACAAATGTCACTATGAAGCCATTCTGCTGATTCCAATCGTGTCTCCACAGCAGCCCATACTGCCTGATGATACAACTTATGCATCAGTCCCCAATCATTTTTCTCTTCCATACAAAACGAAAGTGTCGTCTCCTACTGCAACATTCCTCTGCGGCATTTGTAGCAAACCTTTTAACACAAAATTCAGCGTAATCAAACACAAGAAAATTCACTGCCACAACAGATTTTTTCAGTGTAACACTTGCACTAAACATTGCACAGCACAAAAACAAACACCACTTCACGCCGCTAACATATTACCTGACTCCAACTCCAGTAGCACCTTCTTCAAATGTGATACATGCAACAAAACTTTGAAACGCAAAACTCTCTTGCAAAACAGAAGAAAAACAAGACACAATATTGTTCCCTACAACTATATGAGTGTCAAAATTGCAATAAGAAGTTTACTACACGCAATTTTTTACTATGAACAGCAAAATTCATGCACAACTCTGGCAGTGCAATATCTGTAAAGACACGCATCCAAAGCAACGTAGTCTCAGCAGACATACATAATCCTGTTGTGATTACCACAGGTACTCCTTCAATTAATTTCTGTCTTTCCTTCTATGAGTACAACATTGGGAGTCCAGACCAGCAGTGAAAACATTCATGCGTTATACTGGCATGTTGATCATAATACATCCAGCAAGCACTTAACATGCTGTCACGACATGAAATTAGCTTTAAAACTTCTGCAAGAGCCACCAATGCTTTACTACAAGTTCTTACGCAGCAAGATTCAGGAGCTAAAAATTATTGTGAACACATTCGAAAATACCTGGCCACGGACCATACTGTTTATAAGTAAAGCGGAAAATGTATCAAAACATTTTTCTACTATACACAAACATTTCTACATTACCAGGCTTTGGACAGTTGTACATTTTGAAAACAGTGCAAGCAACTGAAGTACGCTTACATAAAGAAGCAAACTCTGCATGCAGCAAAAATTTACTTTTCCAGTTAGCTTTCATGCTCAGAATCATCAACATCTATCTTCGCTAAATCATAAAAGAGCCATAAATTGCTCAGGCCAATCCAACAGCGTGAGTATCAATGGTTTTCAAGGCAAACCCAGGGCTTGATTCACGTCGCTACAAAGTCCAGGCCAATCAAACAGCATGAGTATCAATGGTTTTCAAGGCAAACCCAGGGCTTGATTCACGTCACTACAATGTCCAGGCCAATCCAACAGCATGAGTATCAATGGTTTTCAAGGCAAACCCAGGGCTTGATTCACGTCGCTACAATGTCCAGGCCAATCCAACAGCATGAGTATCAATGGTTTTCAAGGCAAACCCAGGGCTTGATTCACGTCGCTACAATGTCCAGGCCAATCCAACAGCATGAGTATCAATGGTTTTCAAGGCAAACCCAGGGCTTGATTCACGTCGCTACAATGTCCAGGCCAATCCAACAGCATGAGTATCAATGGTTTTCAAGGCAAACCCAGGGCTTGATTCACGTCGCTACAATGTCCAGGCCAATCCAACAGCATGAGTATCAATGGTTTTCAAGGCAAACCCAGGGCTTGATTCACGTCGCTACAATGTCCAGGCCAATCCAACAGCATGAGTATCAATGGTTTTCAAGGCAAACCCAGGGCTTGATTCACGTCGCTACAATGTCCAGGCCAATCCAACAGCATGAGTATCAATGGTTTTCAAGGCAAACCCAGGGCTTGATTCACGTCGCTACAATGTCCAGGCCAATCCAACAGCATGAGTATCAATGGTTTTCAAGGCAAACCCAGGGCTTGATTCACGTCGCTACAATGTCCAGGCCAATCCAACAGCATGAGTATCAATGGTTTTCAAGGCAAACCCAGGGCTTGATTCACGTCGCTACAATGTCCAGGCCAATCCAACAGCATGAGTATCAATGGTTTTCAAGGCAAACCCAGGGCTTGATTCACGTCGCTACAATGTCCAGGCCAATCCAACAGCATGAGTATCAATGGTTTTCAAGGCAAACCCAGGGCTTGATTCACGTCGCTACAATGTCCAGGCCAATCCAACAGCATGAGTATCAATGGTTTTCAAGGCAAACCCAGGGCTTGATTCACGTCGCTACAATGTCCAGACCAATCCAACAGCATGAGTATCAATGGTTTTCAAGGCAAACCCAGGGCTTGATTCACGTCGCTACAAAGTCCAGGCCAATCCAACAGCATGAGTATCAATGGTTTTCAAGGCAACCCAGGGCTTGATTCACGTCGCTACAATGTCCAGGCCAATCCAACAGCATGAGTATCAATGGTTTTCAAGGCAAACCCAGGGCTTGATTCACGTCGCTACAATGTCCAGGCCAATCCAACAGCATGAGTATCAATGGTTTTCAAGGCAAACCCAGGGCTTGATTCACGTCGCTACAATGTCCAGGCCAATCCAACAGCATGAGTATCAATGGTTTTCAAGGCAAACCCAGGGCTTGACTCACGTCACTACAATGTCCAGGCCAATCCAACAGCATGAGTATCAATGGTTTTCAAGGCAAACCCAGGGCTTGATTCACGTCACTACAATGTCCAGGCCAATCCAACAGCATGAGTATCAATGGTTTTCAAGGCAAACCCAGGGCTTGATTCACGTCACTACAATGTCCAGGCCAATCCAACAGCATGAGTATCAATGGTTTTCAAGGCAAACCCAGGGCTTGATTCACGTCGCTACAATGTCCAGGCCAATCCAACAGCATGAGTATCAATGGTTTTCAAGGCAAACCCAGGGCTTGATTCACGTCGCTACAATGTCCAGACCAATCCAACAGCATGAGTATCAATGGTTTTCAAGGCAAACCCAGGGCTTGATTCATGTCGCTACAATGTCCAGGCCAATCCAACAGCATGAGTATCAATGGTTTTCAAGGCAAACCCAGGGCTTGACTCACGTCGCTACAACGTCCAGGCCAATCCAACAGCATGAGTATCAATGGTTTTCAAGGCAAACCCAGGGCTTGATTCACGTCACTACAATGTCCCGACATTTTACAACGATGTTGGGGGGGGGGGATTTTTTGCAGAGAAGATGGCGAACGCTGACGAAAGGAATTTTTTTTTTCATCCGAGAAGCAACTCCTGTAAGCTTTCAAGGGCATGAGAATCACTGTTGTTACGTGTAGATCATTGTTTTCATGTGTTAATAGGGATAATATGTTTAGTTAGAGATTGTGCGTGTTGCTGTATCGTGGGGGTGAGAGCGGTTTGACCAAATTGTGTAAGGGGAAATGACGCGTTAGTTTTCGTTGTTATTATGGACGGATTGATGGCGGATATACTTGATGAACTGTTGGCATTTGGATTTTGAGTTGTGTTTGGATGGAGGGATTTAATTATCAATTCTGACATTATACATCAACCATAGTTAATGGAGTAGTGTTAAATAAACTCCTAGCTAGCTACAGACCTTTAAAGGTTGGTTGTATTATTAACTGTTGATATTAGCTACTGTTCGTGGGATCAAGTGAGAGACTTAGCCAGACAAGCAAAGGCTGTCAATAACAACAAATGTCAGCAAAGAGTGTCAATAACAACAAATGTCAGCAAAGGCTGTCAATAACAACAAATGTCAGCAAAGACTGTCAATAACAACAAATGTCAGCAAAGGCTGTCAATAACAACAAATGTCAGCAAAGACTGTCAATAACAACAAATGTCAGCAAAGACTGTCAATAACAACAAATGTCAGCAAAGAGTGTCAATAACAACAAATGTCAGCAAAGACTGTCAATAATAACAAACGTCAGCAAAGGCTGTCAATAACAACAAATGTCAGCAAAGGTTGTCAATAACAACAAATGTCAGCAAAGAGTGTCAATAACAACAAATATCAGCAAAGGCTGTCAATAATAACAAATGTCAGCAAAGACTGTCAATAACAACAAATGTCAGCAAAGGCTGTCAATAACAACAAATGTCAGCAAAGACTGTCAATAACAACAAATGTCAGCAAAGACTGTCAATAACAACAAATGTCAGCAAAGAGTGTCAATAACAACAAATGTCAGCAAAGACTGTCAATAATAACAAACGTCAGCAAAGGCTGTCAATAACAACAAATGTCAGCAAAGGTTTTCAATAACAGCAAATGTCAGCAAAGACTGTCAATAACAATAAATGTCAGCAAAGACTGTCAATAACAACAAATGTCAGCAAAGACTGTCAATAACAACAAATGTCAGCAAATACTGTCAATAACAACAAATGTCAGCAAAGACTATCAATAACAACAAATGTTTAGCAAACAGGATCATTTTACCGTCCACATTTCCAAGAAGTCCCATCTAAATGCGAGGAAACTATCAGGATGCCATTACCACAGATAGTACGTACATTCGGAAAGCCTCAGGGATGTATCATTGTCACATGTAATACTCAGCACGTTTTATATTAATACTATAATGTAAAAAAAAAATCATGAAAAAGCTTTGTAGCAGTGAGCGTCATGCGTGACGGTTGAACCAAGGTTAAAAAATATTTATAAGCATATGACTATTATAATAATCAATAAAGAGTCACGGGTATGGTGTAAGAACATCTTTAGGACTATCTGTAGGACTGTCTGATGTACGCAGGAATGTTTGTAGGAATGTTGTACTACTACCTGTAGACATGTATGTAGATCTGTCTGGAGGACCGTTATTTAAAAATCAGCAGAAAGCAAGTAAGACTATCTATATGCATATAGTGTAAAGGCCGGCGTACATTATAGATAATGAGAAGTTGACTCTTTTGTAACACTGGAACACACCGGTTTTTTGTTATCTAAATACCCGGGCCGGTGGAAAAAAAAAATTGATTAAGCTCTATTCTTGCACTGTCGTACGCTAGGGCGGGCACCAACTAGTGGTGTAGATTATAATAAATGTTTAACTATGTAAAACAGCGTAACTGATGTTAGACCCTTACAAGTGCACTGTCAATGTTTGTCCTTTAAAATAAATTGTCTATGTTAGTCTCTTACAAGTACATTATGTTAGTCTCTTACAAGTGCATTATGTTAGTCCCTTACAAATACATTCTATGTTAGACCCTTACAAGTACACTGACTATGTTAGTCCCTAAAAAAATTATCTAAGTTAGTTCCCTACAAGTAAATTATCCTTGTTATGCTAATTTCATCTAGAAATGAATTGATCTCAAAATCCTGTTTTTTTTCCTCTAAAACTGATTGAAAACAAAACAAAATTGAGATTTATTGACTAAATATAATAACCATAGAGAATCGAATATAGAAAAAGTGCACATTCCAGTTGTGTGGCCATGATATGCAATTGAAAATATTTACCAATATAAACCAAATTAGATGTAGGAATATATGTTAATGAAAAAAAAATGTACATTGCTAATGTATAATTTTTATGGAAAGGGGAAAATATTTTTTTCTAATGTAAAATAATTATAATCATCTTTGCTACATGTTTTGTTATAGAAATATATGCATGCATGTCAAACTTCCGTCTTCGGTCTCCAGTATTACTATTTTTCTTTTTGGTACAAGGCCTTCGTTTCGCACATCTTCTGACTTTGTGACGCGTTCACTTACTGCTGTAGCCAGCTATAAAAAAGGTCAACGGTGATCTGCTAATCTTTGATTTCTATGTTAGTTTCCCTTTGTGAGACAATGACTTCTCTTGGTATGTGTATGTGGATAACACCAGTATGAGTTTATAATCAGCTTATGTCTCAGGGTTTTAGTTTGATCAGAGGATCCCTCAAGCCAAAAGATCCATTAGAACATTTCATAAAGTTTAATTAACTTATTTATTTACATGGACCTAAAAGACGTTATATTGTTAAGGGTGTGGGAAATCCTTGCCCTTATCTATTTCTTGGTTTTATAAATTATGTACGTTGGCCTAGAGTTGTGCCTAACGATAGTCAAAATAGTAAAAAATGTTGTAATTTAATTCTATTTGATCAAACCGTTAGGACTGAACTTCATCAACATAAAGTAGTTTGATGAGGTCGCTTGATCAATCAATTTGTTCGGTCACTTCTGCTTTGGAAGTAGTTTCTCCATTCCAATTATTTTTTTTAATATTTTATAAAAATAACTACTGATACAGATTAAGAACTTCTAAATTAGAACATACACAATAACAATCAATTAAGCACAATCACACCCAATATATGACATAATATAAATATGATTTTGTTTTTAAAAAAAAATGTATTAAATTTAAATTTCAGGTTTTGAATTTAAAATGGACAGAAAAGAATATTTGGTTAAAAATCAAACATATTGTGGTCTCCTTTATTGTCAAGTTGACACAGTCAGTGACGCAAATATGGAGAGTCTTATCAAAATGGATATTTACAATTTAAGAAATGAACAACTTCTGGCCACCATGTTAGCTGAAAACTCAGACATCCAAACTCACACTGGGAATAAAACAAAAGTTATTGGGTCAATGACAAAGGACCATGGTGAATTTCATTTGTATTTCTCTGACGTATCCAACTGTTCTCAAACTGCTTTTATCTGCAAGATTCAGTTTAAAAATTCCACCGAAGGTAAAGAAATAGCTGAAAAATTCACATTACCAATTAATTCTGATCAAAGGAAAGGTGATATTTACGTCAAAACTCAAATTTCAATTGAACACAACATCTTTGATAAACCTGAAACAGTTATAAAAAAACTGAACTCTCACACAAGTTTGATGAATGAAGAAACGGGTCTTTCTTTGGAATTGGGAAATCCCGGTCTTCTGAACTCTGATGAAATTTCAATCCAGCGAAAAAAGTGTCAGAAGATTACATGTGAAAATGTAGTTCATAATTTTGAACAAAAACTTTTTGAATTTGAAGTAAAGGTTCGCACACAGCTTGAAATATTTATGATTCAAATGTCCAGTAAAATAGAAGGTATGAAATTCGTCACCAAAGAAATAAACTCAAATCTCAATGAAGTAAAAGAACAAGAGGTGATAGGAAAAAAAATGCAAACAATTTCGGATCTAGCCCAGAGCCATAATGAATCACAGCTAATCATTTTAGAGAAACGAATGGACGATATAATTGATAAAATCTATCAACTTAACGTCTCGCTCAATTTGCACAAGTTGACAACTCCTAAATGGGGGTTAGAGATAATTCAAAAACTGGATTTTTTATTGAATGAGAACAAACTGATTGGATTAAATATTTCAACTTTAGAAAATACAGCTACAGAAATACTGAAAGTTGACAGGCAAATGAACGATACCATAAAAGAATTCCAAGATGACGTAAATAATATCACTAAACTATTGAAAGAAGAAGAAATGATGGGAGAAATCCAACAGTCTCTTACTTCACTGTACAATAAACTCAACGATTCGAAGTTTTTAAATGAAGAAGTCACAATGGGGGAATTAGTCAGAGCAATGTTGAACATGAACTTAACAATGAATGATTTGAAACAAAGTGTAAATGACAAGTGTAATGGCGACGTGTTAAGAAACAAAACAGACCAACGACTGTCCAGTCTGGTGGAACATCTGGAAGAACTGAGGATTAATCAAAGCTCTATAAAGACAGTATTGGTCAATGTAACTGGGAGTTTAAACAAATGCAAAACCTCAGGAAGCAACCTACTACAAGTAAAGATTACATTTATTATATGTGGTGAAAATATTTATTGAACAATTAAAATATAAAAAGTAAAAGTTAAGAATAAATTACTTTTATTTTTTTCAAAAAAGATTTCTGTATAATATGGAACAAAAACAATAAAGTTTGTTGAAAAAATATGTTAAATATGATATATCTTTAAAAATTCATTAAAATTAACAAAATGGAAACCATAAACAATGACAGACAAAATCAAGATAAAGTGAAGGAAATCCTAAAATGACGAAAATATTTTCAATTATAAATAAAAATAGGATAAATGTAGGTAGAAATATAGTATTTTTTTTTGTCTTAAATATGTCTATATTTTTTCATGTACCAGGTATGTATGTTTTATGTGTCTACGGATGTAAACATATATGTTCGTATGCATTCATATGTATGTTGTTAATGAATTTATGTATGAAGAATGTAATATATATGTTTGTATATGAGTATGTATGTATGTATCTATGTATGTATGTTTGTATGTTTAATACAAAAGTAGGTAGGTATGTATGAATGTATTTGTCTATATATTTAAGTATTTAATATTTTATTTATTAATAAGAATGTGTTGTACGTATATATTTATTTATGTATACATGTATGTATTTATGTATGTATTTATCTTTGTATTTATGTATGTGTTTATGAATGTATATATAAATGTATGCATGTATGTATGTACTTATGCATGTATGGATGTTTTAGTTTATATATGGATGTATGTCTATGTTTATGTGCGCTTGCAAGAGCATATCTTTCTTTGTTTGGCGTTTTAATGTGTTTTTGTGTAGAGTCCTTTCTAGGGTTGTTTGTGTGTTTGTGTAGAGTCCTTTCTAGGGTTGTGTGTGTGTTTGTGTAGAGTCCTTTCTAGGGTTGTGTGTGTGTTTGTGTAGAGTCCTTTCTAGGGTTGTTTGTGTGTTTGTGTAGAGTCATTTCTAGGATTGTTTGTGTGTTTGTGTAGAGTCATTTCTAGGGTTGTTTGTGTGTTTGTGTAGAGTCCTTTCTAGGATTGTTTGTGTGTTTGTGTAGAGTCATTTCTAGGGTTGTTTGTGTGTTTGTGTAGAGTCCTTTCTAGGGTTGTGTGTGTGTTTGTGTAGAGTCCTTTCTAGAGTTGTGTGTGTGTTGGTATGCATAATCACATAGTAAATTTCATTTCCTAAACTAAAGACAGTAAATTTTACATACAAGAAAAAAATATTCAAAAGAAAACAGAATAATGTTAAGGAGACACACTTTTAGTTATTATATTTTAAAACCAATAAATGATCGAGATAATATGAAATTAACAAGTTCGTTAAGATCTAAAATAACATTTCCCTGACATATTTTAACATTAGATTTCGTTCATCTTATGCAGCTAAAATGTGAAAGAGGAATCACTGGTCTATTAGGTTCAAGGGTGATCACGTCCCTAGAAAACAAGAAAGCAGTTCTGTGTGATACAGAAACAGACGGAGGTGGATGGATAATCATACAAGTAAAGTCAAATTAATCTTTGTTTCAGAGATTAAGTAATGTGCATTATTTAATTTAAATTAGTTATACATTAACAATGTATTTGAGAAATCATTATTATAAACTTAGTATTTTGTTCTAAAAAAAACAAAAGAGAATAATAATTTTTGAGATAATTATATCAGAGATTGACGTAAACCGTATATTAAAGGAACCTGGAAAACCCAATTAACTGATTCCTTACGTTATTTAAAATGAAAATACAAATAATTCATGAAAATTGTTTTATAGAGGCGTGTCAATGGCCAAGTCAACTTCAACAGAAACTGGAATGACTATAAAAATGGATTTGGGTCATTGGATGGAGACTTTTGGATCGGCAATGATCTCATATCAAACATCACATCAAAGGTAAAGATATTTATTTTAAACTATTTTCTAGCTTTGAATTTGATTTTTGGATAACGTTCATGAAACATTTCTATATCCATCATATCATTTCAATTAATATCATCTTATAATATATCTTATTATGTCATATCACACGTCATATTTTATCTAAGCTTAATATTGTATGTCATCATCTTATAATATCGTATTATATCATACCATTTTAAATTATGTCATATCATAGGATAGAATATAATATGATTTTATATCTGGAACAGTTAAAATATGACATCATTCCATAACTTAAATGATGACCAAGGCTAACATATGACATTTAAGTTCACCATATACAAATTGACCTAGACCGCAACATGACATTTAATTCATCACATTAAAGTTTTTTCCTGTGCAAAAATTAAAGCAAATTCATGGCATACAAGTTAGTTCAGTCAAAATTATAAAAGTTAATTCATCATATTAAATTGTCCCCGTCCAAAATATGACATTTAATTCATTACATTAAAGTTAGTCCAGAGCAAAGATTACATTTACTTCAGCACATACATTTTAACCGAGTACAAAATATGATATTTAATTTATGACATTGAAATTGGTCTAGTCAAAAATATGAAATTTAATTGGATAAATAAAATTTGGCTCAGTTCAAAATATGACATTTAATTTATGACATTGAAATAGGTCTAGTCAAAAATATGAAATTGAATTGATTCAATAAAATTTGGCTCCGTTCAAAATAGGACATTAAATTTATGACATTGAAATTGGTCTAGTCAAAAATATGAAATTGAATTGATTCAATAAAATTTGGCTCAGTTCAAAATATGACATTAAATTTATGACATTGAAATTGGTCTAGTCAAAAATATGAAATTGAATTGATTCAATAAAATTTGGCTCAGTTCAAAATATGACATTAAATTTATGACATTGAAATTGGTCTAGTCAAAAATATGAAATTGAATTGATTCAATAAAATTTGGCTCAGTTCAAAAAATGACATTAAATTTATGACATTGAAATTGGTCTAGTCAAAAATATGAAATTGAATTGATTCAATAAAATTTGGCTCAGTTCAAAATATGGCATTAAATTTATGACATTGAAATTGGTCTAGTCAAAAATATGAAATTGAATTGATTCAATAAACTTTAACTCAGTTCAAAATATGACATTTAATTCATTCCATTTAAGTTGGCCCGGTCCAAAATATGTCATTTGATTGTAAACTAATTAAAGCAAATCGTGAAAAGCGATTCATGATAAAGGTTTGACTAAAAAAATTGATTGTGGATTTTCGTACGACTCAAACATGTGTTATAGATCTGACGAAACATTACACATTTTATTCATGGATGTTGTATGTGACTATTGCCAAGCTCGCAGTCAGAAATTTGATTCTCAGGGTTGTCCTGTTACTCTGTTAAAGGTTGTTTCCCTCCTTTACACAAGTAGCCTCAGGTTCTTGATGCCCTCTTAAGTGGCGATCATAGTCAAGGTAGTGTTTCTTGAACAACTTTTTTGAAATACAACAGCGCTTTTAAAATGACGTCATTTGGTACTAATCAAATCGTTGTTGGAAATTCTATGCATTCATTTAAAGTCCAGGAAGAAGTGTAAAACTTGATTGGTAGTCTTTTACCTATCACGACTGAGGAACACACATTTTTACAAATTTATTTCGTCGGGGACGGTGAAATGGAAGCAAAAATGCGGTGCACTAATGTTTCTGGGATTAACAAGACCCAGGTGCGCCAATTGCAGAAAATGTTGCATGATTGTAACACTTACATCAAAGACTTCCAATCCTCAATCAATAGTATTTCAGATCAAGATTAAGACTTCCAGGTTGTCATTCGCGCCGAAGAAAACCAAGACATGCACACAAAAACCTGAAGTTCGTGTTGTGATTGTGGGGTAAAAGTTCTAGAATAGGGATATTATCTTGAAAAGAAGAGACACTATGCTGTAACGCATTAAGGAAACACACAGAGCCTATGATGCACTTCAATGTCACCTCATGTTCTGCAATGGTTAGGTCGGCTATTATGTGTCTATACCGCAGGTTGTTCAAACACGAACTAGTGCAATGAACGATGATTTACGGTCCATGCAAACCTCACAATAGCATCTAAAAATAGCATCTAAAAATAGCATCTAAAAATAGCACCTAAAAATAGCATCTAAAAGTAGCATCTAAAATTGAATGATCAACGGAATATGACGTAAAAAGTACCCGCGTCCCTTTATATCGGAAACTCAAACCGGTGAAGGTGGTTACCCTTAGTACCACCGGCGCACGCTGTCTGATGGAGACCATATGATAACGATCAATGGTATACATATTGACAACATGTGGGTGGTCCCTTATAGTCCTGTGCTGCCTCGCTTCTTTAATGCTCACATTAATGTAGAATTTGCCAATTCAGTCGAATCTATCAAATACCTATGCAAGTATATTAACAAGGAGAGTTATCAGGCAGTATTTGCAATTCAAGATAAAAATGACGAGGTGTCTCGATATGAAGCTGGCCGTTACATTAGTAGTTCTGAGGCAGCCTGACGCATCTTCTGTTTCCTCACTCATGGACGGTTCGTCTATTGTACACATGGGCGTTACCTCTGGTCGTTCATCTTGATGTGCATCTTGAGAACGGACAAAGAATTTACTTCACCCAGGTCAATGTTGTCGATAAATTACGCAATCGACCACAGACGACTATTTAAGTGATCTTTAAACTTTGTAACCACGATGATTTTGCAAACGAACTTTATTATCATGAAAGTCCATCATAGTATGTGTGTTTCTCAACAAAATCAAAGGTCCCACTTCGTTTTATCGTGTTCTACATTCAAAATATAAGTCGACCTGCACTGCAATGAGTTAGTTATAGGACAAAAAAACTAGGACGAGGCTATACAGAAAGCAGCTCTCTCTCGGTCACCTCAAATGATCCGTGAGCTCTTTGCTGTCATGATGGTCTTCTGCCAAAAGGAAAACCCGTTAAAACTATGGGAAAAACAAAATGACAGCATATCAAAAGATGTTACGAGACATGCTGAAGGACATCATAATGAAATATAAGTCCACCAGCACTTACATTTGATCTATAATCGGTGTTAACAGTTGCTTGAAAATTATGTGATTGCTATTGGAGGTCAATCTCTGGATCATAATGGTTTGCTTACATCTTCCAGAGAACTTGCAGAAGTTACGTCGAATCCCGAATACTTTAAAGAGAAATCTTTCAACACCTCGCAATTAGTTACTGAAAACTAGCTGCTGTGAAATGATCAGAAAAAATACAAGTTACGATCAAATCATGAGGAGCGTTGTCTCGGCCACTGGCACGGTGATTTTTCTTGATGCTCTGAGCGGAACTGGTAAGATATTCCTCATAAACATCCTGATTGTAAAAAAATCCGAGCGGACGGAAACATTGCTATTGCTCTGGCTTCATGTGGCATCTTCGCCAGTCTTCTACAGGGGGAATAACTACTCATTTAGCTTTTAAGCTACCTCTAAAACTCAGCCATAGTGAATCTCCCATTATGTGTAAAATATCAAAAGCTGAGTAACATGGTTGAAGTGCTCTGAATTTGTAGGCATATTTTCTGGCAATAATCCACTATGTCACACAGAGCGGGTGTTGTGGCTTTATACAGGACCCTCAAAGATATTCATATGACAAAAAAATTGGAGGGCTGGCAGATCTGCTGGCCACATACGTCTGGCAAACACACAGTCGTGCCAAGAGGAACACGCGCTGACGACTTTAAAGTATGTTTTAAATATTCATCTCTTTGGCCTTAAATCATTGTTCTTTCTTTGAAATTAAACATAAGCGTTTATTTGAAAGGTGACAAAAAAGACGCACATTTCTCTGCTCTTTTAATTAGTATCGGTGCGGCAACTTGAGTCAAGGAAATCGTAAAATTACTATTCCTTAAAATTTCCTACTCCTCATGAATACATTACCAGACTTGCTTAAACATGTTTCCTTAATCTACGAAAACTCAACGAAAAAGACGTGTCATGGAGAGATAGAGCTATCCTTACACTGAGATATGCCATGACAACATCTTAAACCATATTTTACTTCAAGAACTAGCTTCATAGGCTATAAAAATATTAGTCTGTGGCTTCAGTTAAGGAAAAAAAAAGACGCAGTGCACTATCAAAGAGGAGTTTTTCATCTTGCTAAATACTCCTGGGACTGATCAGCATAATATAATTCAAACAGTGGGGACACCAATAATGTTACTGCAAAACGTACAGACACAAAAACTTTGTAACGGCACCAGACCTGGCTATAAAGAACCTAATCCAGGCAAATATTTGCAATGGCAGTGGCTCAGGGGAGACAGTTTTTATTCCTCGCATCCTCGTTACTTCCTCTGACCTCCCATTCTAATTCAATCACGTCAAACTTCCAGTAAGACTCTGCTTTGCAATGACAAGTAATAAGTCTTAAGGACAAACCCTACAAAAAGTTGGCATTGATTTGACGCAGGATTGCTTGTCGTATGGCCAACTAACTATACGTTGAATGCTCAATAGTGAGACTCAGTGCACAACTTGGTCATACTACAACCAGAAGGCCGAACTTCAAACGTAATATAAAAAGAGATCCATAACATATAACTCTTGGTAACTTTTCCCACATTTTATTGATAATTTCTGATATTTTTGTTAAAAAGGATCTCCGCAACGAAGCGCGGGTATTTTGCTAGTCATTACATAAATGTTTTTTCTAATACAAAATATGACATTTAATTCATAACATTGAAGTTGCCCTGGCACAAAATATGACATTCAGTTTATAAAATACAAGTTAGCATTTCCGAAATATTATATGTAAGTCATAACATGAAAGTTGTCTTTTTCCAGCGTCTTCATGACTTTATTATCAGGAATATTTGAAATCTTCAAATTTAAAGACTGACCGAATTTAAACTTCGGTTTTTGCGCCGAACGTTGCCATTTGATTACTTTTGTCCTTGTTTCAGTTTCGGCCGAAACTGAAAAGTTAATATTTTGTTTAAATGTCAGTTTAATTTCGGCTTAAAATTTTTGATACTTCGGTGATATGGCTGAAAGTGACTGAGGTTTTCGTTCATCTACCAGATGTCAGACTGTCTGTCTGCAAGCAATCCGATATTCATTATTGCTCGACGTCTTGCTGTCATGTTATGTTATACGATTAATTGCTCACAGCTGTTTGATGACGTAAATTATCATATATTTAAAAAAAAAAAATTCCTTTATTCCTGGGCAAATGTAAACAATTTTGTGGAAGAAAAACTAATGGAATAATCATATGTATATCAAAATTTGTGTTTTAAATTTATTCAATTATCAAAATGTGAGACCTTAGGTAATTTCAATTCCTTCATTAGTAATATTCATTTTGATTTATCATTATCATGCTCATCATTTTTGTTATAGGCAAATGTGGATAATATTGAAAAATATTGAAAAGGAATTGGCAATATTTCAATTATTATTATTATTAATATTTTAAATATTAAGTAAATTGGGGCTTTTTTTTAATTCATTGTTTTATTGAAATTCCTTCTAATCATGCTCATAAACATTGGTATTGACAAAATAACACGCTTATGCATGTATCCCGGGTTCTTATTATAATTATGTAGTAGGCCTACTGCAAAACTGTTTATTTTTATGATAGTAGTGATAATTTACATGCCGTTTGCGAATCTACGTCGAGAGACTCGTCAGAACTACAATTTTCAGAGACCCTGTTAAAAACAAATTGCCCCACAAATGGAGGTGAGGGAGGTTGGTTGCCGAACAGAATAATTACGTCAAGAGCACGGAAAGACTAGTGTGTTAGTGGCAGGCTAAATATTAATACAGGGATATCTTGCCAGCTATTTATGAAAACACAAACGATAACCGTGAAACAATATGATGATATTTGTATAGCCTTAATAATTGCTATCTATGTGACTATTGACTCTCTTAGAGACTAAATAATTATTGTAGGAAGTATCAGGTATATGTTCTAGGTTGTGATAATAGTAAAATAAGAAAAGGGTACTCAAGGGAATATTTCCATCAATTTCGCCAAACTTCCTCACCCCAACAGGTCCACATTTTCTCTTACCATACTACCTTAAAATAAACATTTTAAATACATTTAAATTATTTTTAAATTAAAATGGTCAAATCCAAAGTATTCCTTAAATGTTTATTTTCATAATATTCACGATGATTTCATTAAAAAAATCTAAATTTTGATACCTTACCTCATCGATGTATGTAGAAAGTATGCATAAACGAATTTCAAAATGTATACATATTTTGGTTTGAGCTACGGCTTTGGTTTCAGCCGAAAGTCACTTTAAGATTCTGGTTTCATTTTCCGCTTCGGCCAAAAGTCACATTAAAATTTTGGTTTATGTCAAGAAGCGATTCGTCGGTATGGCCAAGTCTTTCACTTCATTCCGTTCGGCAGTACATCATACAGCAACAGTCACCAATGCAACAAATATGAACCGGTTTGTTGTAAACAAAAGTTTATTTAACCACAATTCACAAACTAAGGTTGATACTTAATTTTGGAGCAACAATCGAATCCTTTCAGCACAACTCTTCTTTTAATTAACTGCTATTCCCAAACTATGGTTGATACTTAATTCCTGAGCAACAATCAAATCTTCTCAGCACAACACTTAGCAGTATTCAATTCACAACAGTCAATGTAGCACATCCGCCATCTATCTTCTCTAACAACAACGAAAACTAACGCATCACTTCCCATTACACAATTAGGTCACAACATTCTCATACAAACGATACTGCTGCACATAAAATCTCTAACTAACATCTTTTCCCTATCAAACATGACAACAACGCTCTACACACAACAACAGTGATTCTCATACCCTCGACATATCTGCCCTCTTCCGCTAGATTCTACTCTACGAGTAGAATATTCCAAAATGAAAAGTCAGGGTATGGAATCACTGTTGGGTCATATTGACTCATACAGCAAGTAACAATCTCAAACAAGTAATCCTATAAGTATTATATTGTTTACAATTATTAATCTAATTACATAGATTTTACACTCATAAACAACAAATATCATGGATTATTTCTATCATATCTAAGTGATTACTGCTTATAATAAATCAACGAAGAAAATCTTTACAATAGCATAATGATGTTAAAGCAACTAATCATCTGTATCATAAAAATAAAACAAAATTAAAAATCGTTATCTTCACCTCCCAACTCATGGACTTGAAAATTCATCTCCTACACAAAGAACATTATTTTTTTCTCACTATTGTCGAGATAAAAAATCTGCAATAGTGTTTTCTTCTCCCTCGATATATTCAATGTCAAAATTGAATTCCTGTAAAATTAATGCCCATCTGGTGACTCTCGAATTACAGAATTTAGTGGTATTTAAATATTTTAATGTTTGGTGATCACATTGAAGAATAAATCTTGCACCCATGAGATAATAAGCCAATTTTTGAATGCCCCATATTATGGCCAAGCATTCCCTTTCTATTGTTGAAAAGAGTGTTTCCCTATCCATTAGTTTACGACTTATGTACTTAATGGGATGAAGGATGTTGTTTCTCTTCTGTAAAAGACATGCCCCCATTCCCTTTGTTGAAGCGTCAGTTCTAACTGTAAAAGTTTTGATATAGTCTGGTAACATTAAAATAGGTTTACTAGTTAAATACTTTTGTATTGTGTCTAATGCCTGTTGGCATTCGCCCGTCCAAATAATATTATTCGGTTTACCTTTTTGTGTCAGGTCCGTCAAAGGTGCCGTAAGTGTAGAAAAGTCAGGTATGAACTTTTTGTAATAAGAAATGAGACCCACCAAACTTCTAACTTGTTTCTTGGTCCTTGGGTTTTCTAATGTCAACACTTTATTTAAATTGTTGTCATCCGGTTTTAGTAATCCCCCTCCTACCGTGTGTCCCAAAAAATTAATAGACTTTTTCCCTAGCTCCAACTTACTTGGTTTAACGGTAAATCCTGATTCCTTCAGGATAGTGAAGACTTGCCTTAGGACCTTAATATGGGTTTTCCAGTCCTCTGTATGTATGCAAATGTCATCAAAATATTTCACTACGTGATCTAACTTCCCGAAGAGATTCCTTATTATCCTGTTAAATGTTGCCGGGGCGGTAGCTAATCCGAACGGCATATATTCAAATTGATAAAATCCCTCTGGCCCCTGAAAAGCAGTATATTCTTTACTAGCGTCATGTATTGGTATCTGCCAGTAGCCCTTAGTTAAGTCTAATTTACTAAAAAATAATGCTTTTGCCATGTGAGCTTGTGTCACATCCTGATTTGGAATAACTTTAGCAACCGTTCTAGTTACAGCATTAAGTCTCCTATAGTCGACACAAGCTCTTAACGAGCCATCTTTCTTCTTTATTAACACTAAAGGTGAAGAATATGGTGAGTTGGATTCTTCTATGATTCCCAGGTCTAACATCACTTTAATTTCTTCCCTTAGCTTTCCCATCATATGAGCTGGGATAATGAATGTTTTAATGTTATCGGTTTTTTTATCTAACAGTTCAATTTTATGTTCTCCTATTAACGATTTTCCGGGAATATCAGAAATTACTCATTGAAATTCATGTAAAATCTTTTTTATTTCTTCCATCTGTTTATCATTTAATTCCTTATTAATGTCTACCTCCGTGGATCCAGCTACATTTATTCTCGGTACATTCAGTTCTTCCTCGTCTGTCTTTGTGCTGTCCTCCGCTATCACCACGGCCACCCCACCATGGTTAACGTTAATTTTTTTTTCTCCTCTTTATTAATAGTTGATCCCTCTCTGTCAAAATACTTGACAATCCTATTGAGATGATAAACTTTCTTCTTCTGTCCTCTTTTAACCTCAACATTAAATTTTGATATAATTCTAGTTACTTCATACGGTCCGTCTGAATTCAATGTCAACTAGTTTTCTTTCCTTTGTTTAAGCACTAATATTTTCTCGCCTATTTGAATGTCTTTGACAACTTCATTGCGGTCATAATATAATTTATGTTTTGCTGTCTTAGCTTTTGTGTTGGCTTGGGCCTCCTCCAAACCGGTTTTCAATCTATTCCTCAGATCAATAATGTATTCATATATGGTTTTATTTTCTTCCTCAATATTTTCCTTTGTAAATAACGTTTTTAGAATGGACATAGGGCCTCTTACTTTTCTACCAAACATCAATTCATATGGTGAAATCAACGTGGTCTCATTGGGAACTTCCCTGTAGGCAAACAGTATGGCCGGTAAAACGATATCCCAGTTTTCGGGTTCATTTTTAGTTTGTGTTGGCTTGGGCCTCCTCCAAACCGGTTTTCAATCTATTCCTCAGATCAATAATGTATTCATATATGGTTTTATTTTCTTCCTCAATATTTTCCTTTGTAAATAACGTTTTTAGAATGGACATAGGGCCTCTTACTTTTCTACCAAACATCAATTCATATGGTGAAATCAACGTGGTCTCATTGGGAACTTCCCTGTAGGCAAACAGTATGGCCGGTAAAACGATATCCCAGTTTTCGGGTTCATTTTTAGCTACTTTTCTTAACATGTTTTTTAAAGTGCCATTTAACCTCTCCACCATTCCGTTCGATTGTGGATGGTATATTGACGAATGATTGGTGCTAATATTAAGGAGTTCACACACCTGCCCGTATAACTCCGACGAAAATTGAGGCCCATTATCTGACAAGATTACCTCAGGAAAACCCATTCTTGTAAAGATAGTAACTAGTGCTTCACATACGTCTTTTTTTATCACATTTTTCAATGGAACTGCCTCGGGCATTTTTCTTAGTGCTCGTTTGTAGGGTCCAACAATATCTATTGCCACTTTTTGGAAAGGTACCCCAATAACTTGCACCCGTCCTAGCTCTATGGGTTTATATGTACAAGGAGGTTGAGCTTTCTGGCACATAGGACATGTTTTAACATAGTTGGTGATTTCTTTGTTCATGTTCGGCCAAAAAAATTCGGAACAGATACGGTATTTTGTCCTCCTGACGGACATGTGTCCAGCCAAAGCCGACTCGTGAGCAGTTTTTAACACTATCGGCCGGCATTTTAGCGGGACAACTAATTTTCTGTCAACTTTACTATTAGTCTTGTCGGTAATTACCCTATACAGATACCCATTTCTATTTTGAAACGTGATGACTCCCTGTCCTGTATGCTCCACGCTATTAGTTTTTGCTTTATCCCAATACTTATTTAATTTCTGATCTTTTGTTTGTTCCTCTTTCATGTTCATATTTTCTGGGAACCCAGGTACTGGTCCTTCTCCGATGATGCTTTCTGTTGTCCTATCCTTTTCCATTTCTCTTGTACTCTGTGCTCTCGTAGCAACATTTCCATATTGATATAATGTTATCTGTGTTACTTCTCCTACATTCCCTACAATTAGATCGGGAGCTGGGTTCTCCAACAAGGCGGCCAGAAATGTGCCCTTCAAATACTTAGTATCTATGTCGACATATGCAGTTGTGTTACTCTTTATTGTCGCGTCTATAAGTCTCAAATCATAATTTACATTCGTAAACTGCTGCCTAGGAACTAACCCTTTTCTGCTTCCAACTATTGTGCATCCTGTATCCCTGAGTATGGAAACCTCGTTCCCAAATAATTTCCCTTTTTCTAAAATTAATCTCCCTGTTGAAGTCCCTTGCGTGTCTCCTGCCATGCCAACTGAATGCGTTTGCCCTAACAACGGTTTAGGCGTATTTCTATCCCCGTTATACCGTTGTTTTCTTCATGACATACCCTGACTGTGCAGTCAGCTAGTCTCATATCTCTGCATTGTGAGACAGTGTCTATAGTCTTCACTCTGGTTGTAGTTTCTACCAGTCGGTCTTCCCCTATTTTCCCTTGTCCTGTTCTGTGTCCACCCTCTATAATCCTGTCACCGAGGGCAATTATTCTTCCCGTGACCCTCCCGTCCACAAAAAAACAGACTCCCTTAACTCCTTTTAACCTCCCTTCCGCCGATCTTCTTCTTTCGGCTCCACGTTGACATTGCCAGTGTTCGGCACTCCCTGCCGCAAAAGTTGCCTTGTTACCCTTAGCTATTTTGTCATTCCCTGCTGCTTTAATGTTATATATGTGGCGCAATACGTCCTCGCATTTGGTCGGATTTTGTACTAAAAATTTTTTAACTGTTTCCCCATTCATGTTAACCAATAATTTATTACGACACCAAGATCCTTTAGCTCTTCAAAAGTCTTTTCAGTTTTCGAGCTATCCACCCAATTATCTAAGCTCCTTACTAAGTTTGAATGAAACTCCCTGAAGTTATAATTCAGAGGCGTCAGCTCGTTCCTTTTCCCCCTTTACTTTTCCTCATTGTATCCTCTATAATTCAGAAGTAACAGTTTTACTGTCTCGAAATCGTCTAATCTTATCCTTTTGTCCTCAGTCATTAGAAATGACTGTAGATCCCCCGTCAACCTCACCTGTAATTCCGTGATCCATTCCTGTTTTGGTACACTGTTTTGTCTCGCAATGTGTTCGAAGTTTATAATGTAGTCGTCCAGTTCCTTGTCGCTGTCGTATTTAGGGAGGCATTTGAGTATGTGGTAATTTTTGCTGGGAATTTTTTCGTCACTATTACGCTGTGTAAGTCCATTTTTTGTTTTGGCTAATTCAATTTCTTTATCTGCTTTCATGGGCGCCCGCAGGTAGTGGCAAGGTGGGGCACTTGCCCCCCCCCTCCGGATTGATTAGATAAAAATTTTTTAGACAAAAATAGACAAAAAATGTATTAAAATAAAGAGAAAATAAAGAGAGAGTAACTAAGCTGATGTCCTGTCCGTTCGTTCACCATACAAATATGCTACAGTAAATTAAAACTATATTAAAAAATTACTAAAATTTGTTTGCCCCCCCCTGGAAAGTTAATTGATTTTTTTTGCCCCCCCCCCCTAGAAAGTTTTCTGCGGGCCCCCATGTCAGCTTCTATTTTTAATTATTTAAGTTCCCGTTCCCTATCTTCTACTCTTATCGTTTCTTCTCGCTCTTCCCTTCTCAGTTTTTCGTCTCGCTCCTCTTCTTCCCTTCTCCGTTTTTCTTCTCGCTCCTCTTCTTGTATTTTCCCCCATTGGTCCCTTACATATGTATCTAACTCCTGTCACGTAAATCTGAAGTCCTTTTCTCCCACCTCACGAATTTCGGCTATTAATTCCGATATGGTTCTCTTAGCTTTGCATCTTGTTTCCATTTATAATTATTTACCCCTACAAATTTATATGTTCAAATACTGTGCAGCTTTTCTAAATATAAGATAAATACTATAAACTTAAATAACTATAATAATAATACTTATGTACTTAACATGTTACTTAACTGTGCTTGACTTGACCTGTACTTTACCTCGCCACACACAATATAAGAATGTAACAGTTTTAGGTAATAGTGTCTAATTGGGCCTACTTTGTTGACCTGGTAGCGTGCACTGGTGGTAGATGCAGAGGCGCTCCGGTCGTAGGTGCGGCGATGTTCTGGTGGCGGCACAGTTACGATCCGGTCGGTGGTGCGGTGATGATCTAGATGCGGCACAGTGACAATCTGGTCGTAGGTGGTCTGCTTCGTGCTAACGACAGGGGGGACACAGCAAACAGCGGTGTACAGCAACCAGCGGAATAGAGTTATCAGCGAAACACAGCAAACAGCAGGACACAGCAATCAGCGGGACACAGCAGCAGGATACGTCAGCAGCGGTGTACTGCAACAGCTTTGAATAGCCAATGAGGTGTACATCATCAGCGGTGTAAAGCTCGGTGGAACAACCCAATCAGAGGGTCACAGCATTGGACGGTTGCTTCAGCTGGGACAGGAGACACGCAGCCTCTCACGAATACCTCATACAACTTCGGACAAGCGAAAAACAGCACGGACAGATGTCCAATGATACTTCACACAGCGGACGGGTCGATGTTTCACAGCTTCGGACGGGAATGATATTTCACAGCTTCAGAGGTGTTTCTGTCGGACGGGAAACACACAGCCTCCGACAAATGTGCCACGATGCCACATACAGCTTCAAGCAGGCGACACACAGGTTCGGCGGAGATGATACTGCACAGCCCCTTACAGGGATGGCACTTCACAACTTTTTCCTAGTTTTGGACGATAATACTTCACAGCTTCAGACATGATAAATCTATGATCGGACCAAGATGATACTTAACAGCCCTTGATCATTTCCGACGGGCCCCCAATGTCAAGAAGCGATTCTTCGGTATGGCCAAGTCTTTCACTTCGTTCCGTTTGGCAGTACGTCATACAGCAACAGTCACCAATGCAACAAACATCAACCAGTTTATTGTAAACAAAAGTTTATTTAACCACAATTCACAAACTAAGGTTGATACTTAATTTTGGAGCAACAATCGAATCCTTTCAGCACAACTCTTCATTTAATTAACCGCTATTCCCAAACTATGGTTGATACTTAATTCCTGAGCAACAATCAAATCTTCTCAGCACAACACTTAGCAGTATTCAATTCACAACAGTCAATGTAGCACATCCGCCATCTATCTTCTCTAACAACAACGAAAACTAACGCGTCAATCCCATTACACAATTACGTCATAACACTCTCACACAAACGATACGGCTGCACATGAAATCTCTAACTAACATCTTTTCCCTATCAAACATGACAACAACGCTCTATACATAACAACAGAGATTCTCATACCCTCGACAGTTTCATTTTCCGTTTCGGCCAAAAGTCACTTTAAGATTTTGGTTTCTATTTCCGTTTCGGCCGAAAGTCACTTTAAGAATTTGGTGTCTTTTTCCGTTTCAGCCTAACAAAAATTTCTTTAACTTTCGACCTAGTTTCGGCTTTTGCTGAAATCATAAAATCATTTTCCGTCCGTATCTACTTTAAATCATCGTTCCATAAGTTTCTAAAGTTTTTAACTGAAATGAACATTGAACTTAAGTCAAAGACACTTGAAACAAAAATTGTATATTATGTTTGGAAAGGCACCGTTATAACGCCCACATAAAAAAGTGTTAATATTATTTTCTAAAGGTTTGCCCGCTTATAATAAAGGTTTAAAGGTTTAAACTATTTTTTAAAATTGTAAATCAGTTTATGTAACTCAGTGTTAAAAGTCTAATAATAATAATTTGGTATCCAAGTGGACCAACCTGAGTTCGGAAATAATTGACGTAGATTGTTATTGTATAATTATTATAGAACAATTTTTGAACAAGTCTGAAATTGATTGTGTTATATTACGTATAATAGAAAACAACTGCTGAAAAAAACATTGAAATAGATTGTTATTTTATGTATAAAGAAAATATTTTTTTTTTAAATTGTAGAGTGTTACTTCAAATACTTTTTAAAAATCACATTAAATAAAAACACAAATGCTGTAAATCGATTGAGGTCCCACTTGTTGAGGTCCCACTTGTTGAGGTCCCACTTGTTGAGGTCCCACTCGTTGAGGTCCCATTTGTTGAGTTCCCACTTGTTGAGATCACACTTGTTGAGGTCCCCCTTGTTGAGGTCCCCCTTGTTGAGGTCCCCCTTGTTGAGGTCCCCCTTGTTGAGGTCCCACTTAGGCGCCATTTTATTGATCACTTAAACAAATGACTCATTAAAATAATAATGATAGTACCACTGTCACTAACAATAACATTTAAACATTGTTTGGAGTTGTCAAATGGAGGCAATAACAACGTGTTGCACACATTTAGCTCTATCAAAACTGGGGCAACAACATGTGGTGAAAACATTTTACTCTAACAAGAGTGGCGCCATAACAACGTGTTCCATACACTTTACTATATCAAAACAGAGGTAATAACATGTGAACACATTTTCCCTCTAACAAGTGTGGGTCCATAAACATATGGTGTGCACTTTTTTACTCTCATAAGCATGGGGCCATAACCCACGTCGTGTACACTTTGTCAATCCAGTAAGAGTTGGGCCATTATTCCGTGTTGAACACATTCTCAACCTATCACGAGTGAGGCCATTATCCCGTGGTAAACACATTTTCATTCTATAAATACTTGGGTCATAACCACATTGGGCAAAAATGTTTACCTTTTCAAAGAGTGGGGCGATAATCACGTGATGCATACATTTTCATTCTATTAAGAGGTGTGCTATAACAACATAGTGATACATTCTTACTTTATCTAGAGTGGGGTGATAACCACGTGATGCATACATTTTCATTCTATCAAGAGGTGTGCTATAACAACATAGTGATACATTCTCACTTTATCTAGAGTGGAGTGATAACCACGTGATGCATACATTTTCATTCGATCAAGAGGTGTGCTATAACAACATAGTGATACATTCTCACTTTATCTAGAGTGGGGTGATAACAACATGATGCACACATTTTTATTCTATCAAGAGTGGTGATATAACAACATAGTGATACATTTTCACTTAATCACAAGCGTTTATCAAACACTTGTGGACAGATATTAAGTCAAAAAAGTTGCTATTCGAACCCAGGTATCAGAAGTTAGAGGTTGGGATTAAAACTATTTAAAATATTATCGTTAGTTTGAAAGACAAAATGAGGTACCAAATTAAAGATAATTGAAATTACTCTATGTTTGTAAAAAAAAAACTTCTTCAGTTTAAATAAAATAAACTAACACAATTGACTTTCGAATGTGAAATAGTTGAAAGAGATCCGGTCGTTCATAGCCGCTATTCGGACCCAGGACTCTTTAGACTAAATCCATTCAAATGTTATTTATAAAGACAATAATATATTAAATAGATTTATTAAAATTCAAACTCTCCCTTATGATACCCGGTACGAATTTTACAGCCTTTAGTTTAATGATAAGAAGTTTTAAATTAGAAATGTTTGAAAAATTCCTTAGTCTATGAAATTTTATTTTAAAATGTCTCTTCCCACCATTTCTTTTTTAAGCAAAGGGGCGCAAGTAAATAAAAAAGACACCGTCCACGTAACGAATTGCATCAGGATAAGTGTATGATATAAATCAATTCCCGTAAAATATACCATTGGGTTTATCATGCTAATTAAATGAGGTATCAATCAATTGATATAAAGTATCCAAATTAAAGCGTTGTTGTCTGCTTTTATCCTTTCAAGCTCGTTCATTTATTATTGAAAAGACTTTACTTGTGTCTCTGGACTGCTTTCAAAACGAATCTGTATTAATGCGTGCCTCGAAATTGATCTTTAGATTTTAAAAAAAATGATCAACAATGAGTGTATAATTGATGTATTTTAACTTTACCCCATCTCCTCGGCCAGTACACTATCATTGCAATCATCTACTCGGCACTTTAACGATCGCTACAATCATCTCCTCGGCCAGTAAGCCCTCATTACATTCATTAATATTATCTTTTCGGCTATCAAACCATCATTGCAATCCTCTCCTTGACCAGTAAACCATCATTACAAATATCTCCTCAACCAGTAAACCATCATTACAATCCTCTCCTTGGCCAGTAGACCATCATTACAATCATCAAATATTTTCTTTTAAATTGTGTTTTTGTATTACTCACATTTTAAAACGTTTGCGTCAATGTCGTCTTGTTTTTTTCTCTTACGTCACAACCAGGAAATCTACACACTGAGGATTGACATGAGACAGGGAAGTAATGTGTACAGAGCTGAGTATGATTCTTTTATGGTGAAGAATGAGTCAGACAAATACAGACTCCTTATCAGTATTTTCAGTGGTAATACCAGTGACTCATTGAGCTACAACAACAACATGGCATTTTCTACACCAGACAGAGACAATGATATTTGGGATGGTAATTGTGCTAAATCTTTTAAATCAGGGTGGTGGTATAATGCTTGCGCTAATTCCCATTTTAATGGTGTTTGGGATTTAATAAATACAGGCAGTGGTTTATATTGGACTGATAAAGGTCTCCGTAGATATTTGGATTTCGTTGAAATGAAAATAAGACTAAAATAAAATGTACGTCTACGCAAGCAATAATGTCTCTCGAAATGTTGTTTTAATTCTATTATTTAATAGAAACTAACCTAATAGTATATTTTAAATTATTAGCACCATGAACATACATTGTAGACAAAATGATTTTGTAAACGATAAAAACGAATGAACTGAATTACTTTTAATACATATTTGTATGTGATTGGAGTCTTTGATAACGGACTGATCACTTTTACAAATAATTCAGTTTACTAATAAATTTGGTCAATAATGATTGCCTTGGTTATAGAACGATTCTTCGCGATTTAAAAAATAGGGATACAACTTTACATCCACTGGCTTTAAGTTTTAGTATGTTTACAGTACACATGATTTGTCTGAGTGATGAATTCAAGACCACTTTTTGTTATTATCTTCTTGTTGGGGTTATTTTAGCACGCATTTTTAGTTTTGAAATTTAAAAAAATCATTTTTATTAACAATCGTGGTTTATCATGTACTGTTATCCGTATTGAAAAATGAATCTTTTATTTAAGTATATGGCTCGTTTTAAAACAGTACACAAAAAATGTTGATATCATGAGTTAAATACAAATTTTTAAAAACGATATACAAACCAGGGCTAATAAAAATTAATAAATTTTATTACATTAATAATAATTTACAACAATCAAAAAGACAATAAATTAAAGCTATTGACAAATAGTATTATGACTGGCTTCTACAGGTACAATTTTAAATGTCGCAAAAGGTACAATGATGAAAAAGTATTCTACACAAACACATTAAATTTTAGTAAAAAATCTCTGTCTCGTACAGCAAAACTCTATCCCAGTAAATAATAGCACAGAATCTCCCTCTTTATCGGATTAACAAGTGTTTTCTTTTACTAATAATTTTGGATTTTTATACAGCATTCTAATGATACATACTAAAGATGCTATTTAGTTGTACATAATTTCAAAAGACACTATTTTTAGTTAGCCACTCCCTAAATGCGTTACCAAACTTGGGGTCAGCTATAGTTGATTCACGGTGAAAGATGACGTAAACATGACGCCTACATAACACTTTGTAAACTATTTTAAAACATGATAATGCCATTTAGGTTTATACATTGATTTCTTGAGGTCAACACAGAGTACAAGTGCCGTTGTTGATGTCATTAAATATAGTAACTTTTGATGTGATACGTTTTACATAGGAGGTGGAAGTGGAATCTAGTGTGTTGTAACCATTTGAGTAGCTGATAGTTCCGATAAAATAGATGCGTTGACATGTGTGCACAAATTTATGACGATCATTTGAAGATTTTTTTCCTAATAGTTTTCATTATTTTGCTTTACCGAAAATACTTTGAAAAAAAAATAATATAACTCTTGGCAGTCTTCAACAGAAAATTTAATGTACATTTATTTCTATGGGATCGTTATTTTAGTTATTGGAAAATTTAAGGAATGAGTCACAGAAAGAATTTAGGAACTGGTAACAGAACAGACTAAGACATGATAAGGGGACTCACTGACAACTCAAGATTTAACAAGTGAACACATGGAGAAATGAAACAAAAGTTAACTGATAAAACAATAAATGAACACGTACAAAGGGGGACCAGAAATAATTAGTGTACCCTCTGATAACTAAAGACATAATTAGTGTACGCACTGACAGCTAAAGATACCATTAGTGGATCAACTGACAACTGAAGACATACTTAGTGGACCCACTGATAACTAAATATATGATAATCTTTTATCAGATAAATCAATGGAAAATTCAATCGAGAAGTCACCATCATTCAAATATGTGTAAAAGATAGTAAGGAAACAATATTTTCATGATTATAAAATTAATGTATCCTAATATAAAATATTCCCTTAGTCTATATGCATTTTACATGATGTGATGTATATTCGTAATAAATAAACATGCAACTCTACTGAGTAAAACAACATTGAATAACTAAAATTATATTCTACTGATTTAAATATAAAGGAAATGTGTAGCATCTTTTTAAGTTACTCCCAATTCCGTATTAAATTACATAATGTCATATTGGTGTCTTTTTTTGTCTTAAATGCTATACTTAAAATATTTAAATTCAACATTATTTAAAATAGACCACAAAAAATCCATTTACTATTTGTATTGTTTCCTTTTAAACGTACATTAATGATTTAAATAACTATAATAAAACCATGTTCATTTCAGACTTATGGAATTTTGATTGCAATATTAAGGACATTTAAAATTTGCAATTAAATCGTGAACTTTATTTGTTTCCAACATCAAGATTATGAAATTTCGATCTAGTTTGAAATAAGTTAATGCCATTATAATTTTCCTGAAACATAACTAATAGCATTTCAACATAATTTCAATATAATTTTGTTAAAACATACCTGTAACTATTTTAAAATAATGTATTTGTAAATTTGTTAAAACATAACTTTTACTATTTTAAAATAATGCTCTTGTCGATTTGTTATAACAACACTGTAACTATTTTAATATAATGTCATTATAACTTTGTTACAACAAAGCTATCAATATTTTAACATAATGTCATTATAACTTTTTAACAACATAACTGTAACTATTTAAACCTACTAAATAAAATTTTTATTAGTAGCTCAAAGTTTGTGTTATTGTCTCCTTGTCATATAGACCACACAAAAAAGTTGAATGAATATCTGATGTTTACAAATGACCAGGTGTTTGATTGGTAATGGGGAAGAAGTGAAGAGATAAGTAGATAAACAGAGAGAGATAGAAAGAGAGCGAGATAATTTCTGAATGAAGGCGAAAGAAAGAAATGATGATACATAGAAGAATGATATATACAATTCAAGGCGGCAATGATCCACAGGTGGGGAGAGAAAGAATGGATTTATGAGATAAGGAAGAAAGCAGAGATAAAATGGAGGGATAGAAATAAGTAAACCAAGAGAAGTTGCGAGACAAGAAAGAGAAAAAACATATAGGAATAGGGCATCGTTTGCAAGAGAGAATGAATAAAAGTAAAAATAAAAGTAAAAGGGGGGGGGGAAGGGAAGTGGATTGAGTAGTAAAGAGAAAATAGAAGTAGCGAGAGATTGAGAGAGAAGGCGCGGAAGGCATCTAAGGCGAGGAAGAGAGAAATATATTTAAGATAAAATATTATTGAAATGTAATCTTCCTATATAGATAAGCTACTTGTCATGTTGATACAATTTCCTTGTATGTTGTTTGGTTGCTTGTTATGAGATTATTAGGCCATAATATTATTATTTAGTAGCATACCTGGGCGACTATACAAAAATCGATAATTTTTATTAGTATATATTTTTTTTTAATTTATAAAGAGATATCATGGAAAGATTGTTTAAACTCCTCCTTTGATTAAATAAGGGCATAAAGTGATTTTTTAATTTTTTTTTTCTTGTTTAAATATTTCTCAGGTTATCAGGAACTGTTTAATTTCAGGGCTCAAAAAAAAAAAAATTTTTTTATTTTTTTTTTTTTTTTTTAAATATTTCTCAGGTTATTAAAAATTTTTTAATTTCAGGGCTAAAAAAAAAAAAAAAAAAAAAACAAACTATCTCCATCACCGCGGGCTCTTTGGTGTTGAGCCCTTATTTCATGATGTCATATATTAGTATTGAGTCCTTATTTCATGATGTCATATATTAGTATTGAGTCCTTATTTCATGATGCCACAGCCTAAAATTTTTACACTCTTATATTAGAGACACATGTTTTCTTTTTCTCATTAGGGAACCTTAGCTTGTCTGAGTATTTCTTTATCTATATTGTGAAAGAAGGACCTAATTATTAAATCACATGTATCTAACCGTCTTATTTTAAGGTTGATTGATTGTCATTATAATTCTCAGTAAACTAGACTATTTTTATTTACATCCAATGTGAATCAGTTAAATAGATTATTTAAAGTATGAAGTGTTCATATCCACGTCATTTTACAGTTACTGTCTTATTTAAACCGTAAAAAATATCTCACTTCACAGTGCTCATCACGTGTGTGCAAAAACGTAAATATACATTGTCGTAGATGCAAAATATTTTTCTAGTTATTTATTTTTCATTTTTATTTCATTGATAAAGAATAGAACAATTTGAAATATAATTACATTTTTTAATTTTTTTGTTTTTTTTTATTTTCATGAAACCACAAATTTCCTTAATTTCAGTTCAAACAATCAAAGTGTAAAAAAAAAATATTTGGCAATATTTTATGTGCCATGATACAAATCATTTGTTTCATCATTTAAGTTAACAGCTTGGCAATCAAAATAATAATATTTTTTAAAGCAAATTGTTTGCCAATAAAACTGAACTATTTATAGATTGTGGCACAAATTAAACACATACATGTGTAATCAACATGGAGTCTTAACACAAACTAAACACAGACATGTAAAATCAACATGGAGGTTTGACAACAACCGAACTCAATCATGAGTAATCAACATGGAGGCTTGACTGTGTGCTAGATTGCATTCAATTTCCGGGAAATTGAAGTATGAAAGATCTGCAAACGTAAAGGGGGTAGATCTTTGAATAGATTAAATGCATATATAATAATTATCTCCCTTGTATATTCGTCTTTCTTACTGGTGCTCTTACAGAAAAATATGTTTACATTTGAAAAAAATGTTCAACTTGAAAAATAACATTAGCAAAAAAAAAACCCATAAATATTGTTTCCAGCTCTTTCTAAATTTAACATTAGCAAGTTGTATGACGTAATAATTATATGGCAGAGTAACAAAGGCATCATTACTATTGACACAATTGTTTATATTTTAAATTATAACAGATGAAATGACTTTTAAAACGACAATAATTTAGAAAATTAAATTATTAAAAGAGATCAGGAGGAATTTAAAATGTTGAAATAATTTAGTCTCCATAGCTGCATTTGTAGTATTTCCTTTAAAAGTATATTCGTCATTTGAAAAGCTATGATAAAGTCAAGCTCATTTGATACTTAAGGTATATTTTATATAATTTGCAAGAAAAGTAACATTTAAACAAATATACAAATTTCTTTCTTTTTCAACATGCCATTAACAAGAAATTTCGCTTGTGTAAAAAAATTCCTTTATATCTTTGTTACAACAAAACACGTGCAACTATTTAACATAATGTCGTCATATCATTGTTACAATATAACACATGTAAACATTTCATTATGTTATGTTATTATAATATAGCTTCGACATAAAAGTAACTATTTTAAACTAGAATTAAACTTTAAATTAGCAGCTCTAAATGAGTGTTATTCCCTATTATTTTATATAGACACATAAACAAAGTTGACTGAATAGATGACTTTTAACCATTGCAAGTTGTTTGTGATACTTTGTAGGGGAAGAGAGAGTGAAAGATACAAATTTGAATAAAGTGGAGACAAAGCACTAAATGCCCTCCTTAAAGCACACCGCTCAAGCCCAAATGAACTAATTGGGAAGTGGGGCGAAATTGTTGCTTAGGAAGAGTCTTATAAAAGCTGTGTTGATAGAATCTTTGGCATGTGGTTGCCACTACCCACTTATCTACAACACAGTAAGTATCATTCCTAGACTGTTTATAACGTTATTTTAAATGCAGATATGACCACAGTGTGAACTGATACAAGGATAGAGTGAACTGACACAAGTAGTCTGTGAACTTTTACCAGGAGTAGGTCGACTGGTAGTAAAAATGTGTAAACTGATACGAGTAGTGGGTGAACTGACACAAGGAGTTTGTTAGCTGATAATAAGATTGTGTGAACTGCTTTAGGAGTGTGTGAACTAATACTAGGAGTGTCTGAACTAATACTAGGAGTGTCTGAACTAATACTAGGAGTGTCTTAACTAATACTAGGAGAGTGTAAACTGACAATAGGTTTGTGTGAACTGATACTAGGAGTGTGTGAAATGACACTAGGATTGTGTGATATTACACTGGGAGGGAGTGAACTGACACACATAGTGGTTGAACTTGTACCACGAGTTAGTGAACTTGTATTAAGAGTGGGTGAACTAATACAGGTAGTGGGTGAATTGGAACTAGGAGGGCAAGAATTGATAGTAATAGTGTGTGAACTGATATTAGGAGTGTTCGAACTGATACTAAGAGTGTGTTTACTTACACTAGGAGTGTGTAAACTTAAACTAGGCGTGCGTCAACTAATACTAGGAGTGTGTGAACGGACACTAAGTGTATGTGAATTTGATACATATAGTGTGGGAACTGATACAATATAACTGTATGAGCTGACATTAGGATTGGTCGGACTGTCTCTAGGAGTGTTTGAAACGGGCACAAGGAGATGAGGAACTAATACTAATTGTGTGTGAACTGACACAAGTAGTGGTTGAACTGATAGTTAACTGATTCAGCTAAGTTTATTGATCCACGGATAGATAACCACGGCCTCCTCTGTAGTAGTGACCCTTGATTTAGGACTTATTGATGTAAATTTTAATATCCTGGAAAGTGTTACGTTTGTCATTATCTTATCTCCCAATCATCATGTTAACAAAATGTTCAATAAAAAATAACCTGCACATTTATGGTAAAATCGATTGTTACCTTTAGTCAAATTCCTAGAATTCACTCTTAAGTTTTAATTCATTTATGCAAGTATCCTCCACCAGATTCTTCTTCTTCTATATATTAAGGGCCCAAGATCAATTTATTGATCTCTTTGGCTCCTATGCATGCAGATCGGATTTGCAATGTTTCTGTGCAATAGATTTTCCTTAACGGTATGTCAGTTAAGCTGGACGATGTTTGACTAGTTAGCTATCCCTTGGTTTCAATGGGTGGGCTGGATGAGAGTTGACAAGGTAGCCTACACATGGTCTTTGATTTGTCAGATGGACAATGTTCGACTAGTTAGCTACCACGTAGTAGACTCCGATTATTATGCTGGATGTTACTTGACCATATGGCTAACACGTGATCTTTAATTGGTTAGCTGGTGGGTACTTTAAAGATGAATCAGATCTTACCATGAAACATTACATCCAGATAATTTGATGCTACTGACGAATTTCTTTCTATGCATATATTTAATAAATATTTTATACAATAAAACACGTCTTCTGATGGAAAGAAAATGAATTACAGTTATACCAAACTTAATAAATTTCTAGGCTTGACTTGATTGTGTTTGAAAATGCTGTTGCTCAAGTTGAATGTGTTTCTTTTTCTTTTCAAATTTTTAAATAAATGTTTAAAATAATTTTTAAAACATGTATGATTCTTTGACAATTTTATTTTTAAGATAAAACTAAATCAATGACAATTTGTTTTTTGTTGTTTTTTTTTTGTTAAGTTTTTTTTTTTTGTTATGAGTTGGCAAATGAATTAGTTATAACTGTAACGTCGTTAAGTTTCAAAACATTTATCCCGACATTTTATCCCTAGGCTGGGGTACCGTGCTATATAAGACCACTTATTATTATTATTATTATTATTTTGTAAAATAAACAGCAAAAATATAATAAAAAAGGATTGTGTGAGATCTTCCTAGAATATATAAATGGAGTCAAAGTTTGTCTTGGAGCAGGATACTAATCTATGTGATAATGACCCATTACATGTTCATGTAATGGCTGCATCGTTTTACGGTTACTTAGTTTGCTGTTCTATTTTTTTAAGGGTGGGGGGTGTCGAAAGCTCCCTTTAAAAAGAGACAAGTGGGGCAAACCCTCCCCCCCCTTACACTCTTAACTGCGTATTACGTTCTCCATATAACAACATTAATAGCCGATAGCTAAAATAAAACTAATTTTAGTTATATTATTTTTTCTTCGCTGGGATTTGTTTTTACAGAGTTTAGCTAAGCTAATTTTTTACACAGGTTAACAACTTTTGCAGAGCTTAGCTTTTCCAATTTTTTACACAGGTTAGCAAATTTTTACAGAGGTTAGCTGTGCCAATTTTTTACACAGGTTAGAAACTTTTTACAGATGTTAGCTGTGCCAATTTTTTACACAGGTTAGAAACTTTTTACAGATGTTAGCTGTGCCAATTTTTTACACAGGTTAGAAATTTTTTACACAGATTAGCTGTGCCAATTTTTTAGACAGGTTAGCAAATTTTTACAGATGTTCGCTGTGCCAATTTTTTACACAGGTTATAAATTTTTTACAGATGTTAGCTGTGCCAATTTTTTACACAGGTTAGAAACTTTTTACAGAGGTTAGCTGTGCCAATTTTTTACACAGGTTAGAAACTTTTTACGGAGGTAAGCGGTGCCAATTTTTACACAGTTAGCAAATTTTTACAGACGTTAGCTGTGCCAATTTTTACACAGGTTAGACAATTTTTACAGAGGTTAGCTGTGCCAATTTTTTACACAGGCTAGAAACTTTTTACGGAGGTAAGCGGTGCCAATTTTTACACAGTTAGCAAATTTTTACAGACGTTAGCTGTGCCAATTTTTACACAGGCTAGAAAATTTTTACAGAGGTTAGCTGTGCCAATTTTTTCACAGGCTGGCAACTTTTTACAGAGGTTAGCTGTGCCAATTTTTCACAGGCTAGCAACTTTTTACAGATGTTAGCTGTGCCAACTTTTTACAGATGTTAGCTGTGCCAATTTTTTACAGACGTTAGTTGTGCCAATTTTTTCAGAGTTTAGACGTGTCAATTTTTTTTTTACACATTAGTTTTTTCCAATTTTGTTCCCATAAATATCGAGCCACCAAGAATTTTTAGAATTTTAAAATACACATAATTAATTATGGGCCTTCATAAATTCAATGTTTTGAGCTATCACTTGATTTGATAATTTGATTATCTATAATATATGAAGAACTATTGAGTTGAATTGTAATAAATTGTTTTTAATATTTTTTTTTTTTTAATTCAACTCCAATATGATACCTCATGTCATGGAAATGACAATTGTCCAGGAAGTGGGATGATTTGGCTTCCAGAAAAGAGGGGGCGTAGTCACCCTGAGTGTAATTAATATGTATTAATGCTCCTTTTTTAAAAACATATATTCTTCATTCACTAATTATAATAAGAGGCATGGATAAATTTTTATGGTGATTTAGATGTTTGAATAAATAGTATAACTATTTCTTCCACTCAAAAACATTACTCACACACATCTCACATACAAACATAGTATTCTCAAAGATAAAGTCGTATTTTTAAAAAAAATATATTTTAAAAAAATACATAAATGTTTACTTAAAATATTAAAATATGCAGTCCAACACTTTTTATAATTAGTTAAAATATTAACAGAACCTTTCCCACGACTACAGAAAATACGACTTAAAAAGACTTTTAAAAAAAATTTTGGATTTTGTCTTTGCAGAAACCAATATCAAGGACAAATTTCTTTCTCGAGAATTTTCATTAAAAAACATTATTTTGATGAGACATCAACATGGCATCACACGGGTGGTGAGAAATAAACTCACTTGAAACCAAACCCTGAGATAGTGTCAGTTAATTTAGATCATGATATCATACGTCCTTGTTTAGCGTGGGAATAGCATCATGACACCGTGATAAGAGATGAACATTGCACAAATTGTTTTCATCTGGTTATTTCATACTTTTGTATTTTGTATAAATGTAGGCGGAAAAAAAAACAGCAAAAGTTTCAGCATAAATATAAACACTTCATACATTTCTCCAAGTTTTTCCCTGGATGATAAAATCATGCAAAATTGAAATTGCTTAAAGATGACATGTTTTAATCGCACTTCCATTATTTTATGTTTGTTCATGTTCAGCCATTTTCATGGTAAGTGCCTCTGTCATTTGTTTTGTTCATAACAGTTTTGTAGGACGTAATGTGTAATTGACAATATTTGTTCATAGCTTATATGATTAAGATTCTAAGAACAAAGATGGCTGTTATTGATTTATTTTGTTAAGTATTGTTGTAGCGTTGAACAAATCTCTCTGAAATATATTGGAATTTATAAAAATCCACATTTACAAATAGTTGTGCCCCTCTATAATCAAAATAAACATAGTTTCCTTAAGATCAAATACAATCTAAAAAAGTGTAAAATAATGTTATAATTGTAAACAAATGATTAAATGTAAATTGTGCTGTGAAATAAATATTTCAATTTATTTTTGCATAAAAGTGTGATTTACTGAAAATGATTATAGGGTGTTTATATTTTGAATTTCGGTTAAGTTGTTATGTTGTAGTTTGATTTGTAATGTTTTTATGTGCTAGTTAATGTTGTATCTTCTGTATTTATTTATTGGTTTCTATTATTTAAAAAAAAAATACTTATTCCTGTATAAAAAAAAAAATTACCTTGAATAGGCTTACATCCGAATCCCGGTTTAACCACTTGCCCCAGTATGACCACCATATCCAGGTCTAACAATGGTGAGACGGTGAACCTGCCAGTTTGAATTTTTTTCCCGTTTTATTTCACAGTTTGATAAATATTAATGTTTCATGTGTTGTTTTTTTTTGACATTTTTAGTTTGATAAATATCAATATGTCATGACTTTGTTGACATCATTATTTTTTGGGAAATATTTTAAGCAATGTTTTTTGTGACTTTCTAAGTTTGTTAACAAATAATATATCATGTCTCCCTTTAAATATATTTTGTTTGGTAATTATTAATGTGTCATGTCTCTCTTAGAAAGTAATCATATCATTGTTATTATCAGAACAAAGTTGAAAGTAAATATAAAAACTAATTTACTCAAATTAAAATTTAATACTTAAAGCTTATCAATTTATATACTTTAGTCTGTAAAGTTCTATACTTAAAGACCGTCAAGTTCTAAGCTAGCTATCAAGTTCTTAAATAAAGCATTTGAATTTCTATAATTAAAACATAAACGTCCATACTTAAAACTTTCATATTTTATACTTAAGACTGTAAAGCTCTATACTGAAAACCTGTCATGTTCTATACTAAACGACTGTTAAGGTGTACGCTTGTATTATAAAACGTGCGCGAATATATAAGTTTTGTAATCTGAACAAGAAAACTAATAGGCTGTTTATTTCAAGTTATAGTCAAAAACGTATCAATAATTAATATTAACTTTTAAATTTTATCCAATGAAATCCCAGTTGTATAATAATTATTGTTATCTTTGAAATTAAGACATATCCCGTCCCAGTTAAATATACTGAAATCGACGTACTTTCCTTTGTACTGCCCACCTGGTATTGATCTTCGTCCCGTGCATTTTACGCAAACATTGATGGTCGTAGAGTGGAATTCTGACCAAAAGTTCAAATACACATTTTTTTTAGGGTCTTATACTGACTTAGTGAGATGCAACAAAAAATTGTGTTATTTCGTAGTTTATTTTATGGTCAATTGTTGTTAAGAAAGCAACTCTTCCTAAATATCTCGACTCACACGTGATTATTTTATCCCGATACTTTTTTAACAAATGATGTCTTTGAACATTTAAAACTGTTGTTTTAGAAAAAAAGATACGTTTTAATGTAAAGATTTTACAAAGTACAAAACATAAAATTAAACGTATTCTATAAACCACTTAGAAAAAAAAAATGAAATAATATAACTAAGTCATTTTGCATGAAATCCGTATAAAGTTTAAACATTTAAACATATTTTTCAGGTTTTAATTTATCATGGACAGAAGAGAATATTTGGTTAAAAATCAGACCTAGTGTGGTCTTCTTCAATGTCAAAATGACACAGTCAGTGACACAAATATGGCCAGCCTTATCAGAATGGATATTTATTATTTAAAAAATGAACCACTTCTGGTCACCATGTTAGCTGTAAACTCAGATATCTAAGACCACACTGGGAGTAACACGATAGTTATTGGGTCAATGTCGTGTTGAAAGTATAGTTGTATAGCTTATATAGAAAAAACGAACATAGGACCCATGGCTAAAAACGGAGTATTTTAAAATGGTTCTAATCATTTAAGAAACCTTTGCGGGCGTGTGCGCAACATCTCTCTAAAATTTTATCGCATTCTAATAATGTAGAGGAGCGCATACGGAAATTATTTTTTATAAAGCTCCTGATGTAAGGAAAAAAAGACGAATTCGGGGCCAATTGCCAAAGAAACCGGAATATTTTAGAAGGGTTGTAGTAATTTAAGAACCATCACTAAATGTTTTTATCGCTTTCTGAAAAATGGTATAGGACCGCATAGAAAATTATTTTTTACAAAGCTCATATAAGAAATAATATACATTTGGGTCAACGGCCGAAAACGGAATATTTTAAAAGTGTTGTAATGAATTAGTAAAATGGGTATGTTTATAGATAAAAACTCGTCAACGTTTTGTCGCAATCGCATGAATGGTGTAGGAGCGCATACGGTTTGAAATTATACTTATAAAGCTCGTATAAGAAAAAAACCTAAATAGGGCCCCTGGCTCAAATTGGAATATTTTGAAATGTTTATAATAATTTAAAAACCTTTGCGGCCGTGCTCCCAACATCTCAAAAAAGTTTTATTGCAATCAGATAAATGGCGTAGGGGCGCATATGGAAATTATTTTTTACAAAGCTCATATTAGAAAAATACGAATTAAAGGGCAACGGCCGAAAACGGAATATTTTTAAAAGTGTTAAAATAAAACAAAAAAAAATGCACTGGCGCATGGACAACAACTCACTAAGTTTTGTAGCAATCGCATAAATGGTGTAGGAGCCCATACGGTTTGAAAATATTTTTATATAGCTCATACAAGGAAAAACGAATATAAGGCCAGTGGCTCAAAAATGAATACTTTATAATAATTGTAATAATTTAGAAACGTTTATAGAGAAGCTTGCAACATCTCACCAAAGTTTTATCGGAATCGAATAAATGGCATAGAAGCACATATGAAAATTATTTTTTGACAAAGCTCATATTAGAAATAATACGAATTATGGACCTACGGTCGAAAACGGAATATTTTTAAAAGTGTTTAAATAGCACAGTAAAATGGACTGGCGTATGGACAACAACTCACTAAGTTTTGTAGCAATCGCATGAATGGTGTAGGAGCGCATATTTGTGTCTCTGAAAATATATTTATAAAGCTCAGATAAGGAAAATGCAACATAGAGCCCCTGGCTCAAAACTGAATGTTTTAAAACGGTTGTAATAATTCAGAAATATTTGCGGGCATGTTCGCAACATTTCATTAAAGTTTTATCAGAATCGGATAAATGGCGTAGGATCGCATGTGGAAAATATTTTTTACAAAGTTCATAAAAGAAAAAAAACGAATTAAGGGCCAACGGCAAGGAAAGGAACACTTTATAAGGTTTTTAATCAAATAGTAAAATGATTATGTATTTGGACAATAACTGACTAAAGTTTTGTCGCAATCGCACGAATGGTGTAGGAGCGAATACGAGACATACAGACATACAGACATACAAACATTCATTTTTATATATATTGATTAATTCTATATAGATTATATGAACGTCAATTCTACACAAACACAAACAAGAGAAATCGATTCCACACAACCTCGAGGACGTTCTAGAAATACAAGAAATCCCATTAATTGTTCATGGAAAAATAACAATAATATTTTTAAAAACTAAGGGTATTCATCAATGTTTTATGGTACATAACACATACAGAAACTTTTGGGTGTCTTAATATTTTAAGACGTTCAGTCCTAAACATATATGTTTACCTCTCTGCTCCTTGATATTTTTTAATGCTTTTTTTAAATGATTACGTGTTTTCTTTTCTTAAAAAATGTAAAGTTTACCAATGATACTTAAATACGTTATTACAGTATCTGGGAGTAATTGGTACCCTGTGGTCAACTCATATTTGTGTCTCTTAACAGGTATAAAAGTGGTTCCTAACTGTATGGTGCTCGTAGTAAGTCTTTCCGGCTTATATATTACACTTTTTAACCACCCAGCAATGATAAACTATTTTTTTAATGGCTTCAAATATATTTTCTCTCTATAAAATAGAGTTATATACCTGAAAAGATTTCTAGCAAAATTTAGTTCTTTAAAAAAAAAACAAAAACAACTTAAGTCATTAGCCGAAGACAATACAGAAGAATATGGACGAAAATAGTGTTCTGTTATAGACTGGGGCTTGAGCTATTTTTATTTACCGCCAGAGGTAGCATTAAACCTTACCTCCCCACCCCCAACAACTTTTGTTTTGATATTGACATCACCGATGAAATATGTGTCACTCTACTTAAACGCACCACTACTTTGATTGGTCAAATTTTGTTTACGTTCTAATTTGTAAAAAAAATGCTTTTTTTGTGATGCAATTTCCAAAACATTTGGTTGGGCTCTAATTTCATCCCTATAATTAAGCCGGCAGCCTTCCCAGTCCAGAAAGATTTTCCAGATTTTCTAGACATGAGACTTAAGAGACTAAATATACTTACAGTTCCCTTACAAAATTTTACTTTTTGTATGTGCTTATTACTATTTTTATCTTTCTACTATAATAATTTTCACTTTCAGTGATTTAAAGCAATATAGTATTTATTTCTGTATATTTGAGTTTTATTTTTTTTTTAATACTTAAATTTTGTATTGTCACTATCACAAGTTTTTCTTTGTACACTCGTTTTCAATCCTTCGTTGTTATTTTTTTATCAAACACAACCAAATCTCAAAGCGGATAAAAGTTGATAAAAACTATACAACCGTTTATAACATGTATTACATCTTGTGTGATGAAGTTAATACAGAAAAAAAAATGTGTGCATATTCTATTTTAATTAATGTTATACAGAAAAATATAAGAAAAGTGTGAACAAATCTATTTTATTAAGGTAATACATGAGAAAAATTAAAATAATTGTCTACATATATAGTTTACTAAAGGTACAGACTAAAAAAAAAAGAATGATAATTGTGTACAAATCTATAAATAAATGTTATATGTGTTATAAGAACTGTAAAGAGAGTTAACGTACAATTTTAAAAATTTTGGGGGCCATCAGCCCATCTGAAGAAAAATGACTTTGTATTTTATTAACATCACATAAATTATATTATAGTTGTTTTATGGAGAATCAACTGTTTATAGTCAGCAGAACCTCAATAAACATTTCCATTTGTTTCCTTCCACACAAACCTTCCTGAATCTTTTCTTTTCCATACTGGATTCCCAGCTGCTGTGGATCTATTTCTAAATCGCCTATCCGTCTAAGCTTAGGTCTACCTTTGACTCGTTTTCCTTCTGTGGTTTAGGTCTTGCATACCCTTTACTCATCTCTCATTTGGTAACTTTCTCAAGTGCCCAGCCCAGCGTATCTGCCCTTTTTTATATTTTTGCCACTAGAGTGGAATGCTGATATAGACCATTATTCATGGTTTGTTCGTAATCTCTATTCATATTCGTCCTTCGTTTGTCCGAAAAAAAATTAAGCAACTTTAAAAAAAAAATAATTCTTATTTCAATACTTACGTCTCACTATTTTTCTTTTAACATGTCTGGTATTTTTTTTTTTAATGAACTTCCGGTCAAGTTATGCGTCGAGAAATTCCATAAAATCTATTTATATTTCTATACTATTTTCCCTAAAAATGGTATTATGTCTTCGGCATAAGTAAGGTACTGAAAGCATCAGTTACAGAGAGTGTCCTTCGGTTGTGGGTCGTGTGTTGCCCTCAGTAGGTATCTTGTGATTGTTCCTCGGGTGTCCATATGTATGTTTCATATCTATCTCTCTCTCAAACGCTAGTTATCGAACACATCAAGACAGTGAGTCTCATTGTCTTTTGCGTGGTCTAAGCTCGTATACTTATGTCTCGTCTAACATCGCTATCCTAGGCAACGTCTAATTTCATTGTCTTATGTCTCGTCTACAATTACTGTCTTGGGTCTAGTATATTCTCATTGTCGTATGTCTCGTCTAATAGCACTGTCTTAGGCCTCATCTAATTGCATTGTCTTATGTCTCATCTAATATCATTGTCCTGGGTCTCGTCTAATATCATTGTCTTCGGCCTTGTCTAATCTCAATGTCTTAAGCCTTGTCTAATTTCATTTGCATAGGCCTCGACTAATATTATGGTCTTAGGTCTCGTCTGATCTGACATTTTACCTGAACATTTACTCTAAAACGTGAATTCAATTTCTGAGTTGTTTAATGTTAAATGTATCTGTCTAGTCATTTGTTTGGGCCGGTCAAACTCCTGGAAAGCATCACACATTTAACTTCATCTCTAAATTTCATTTGCCAACTCTATGAAATATCTAGCATTGCGTAGCACTAAAGCAGCATTTTAATGATTTAAATAATGTCTTTAACATTTTTTTTTTAAATTTGAAAGAAGGTTTTCCAAGGATAAAAAAGTACTTAGAATTACTGCAAGATAACTTGTTGTGCTACATTTATCATGCGGAATGATAATGTAGTAATCCAAAGTTCCCTTAAAGTTAGGGTGTGAGAGAGTTCATAGATTCCAATCGTCCGTGATATGGTGTTGATAAGCTATACTTATGTTGTTTGTTTCGAGAAGGGGAAGACGAGAATATGGTCACCCCTCCCATCAGAGCAGTCTTCACGGGTTGTTGACCTGGTAGTAAAAAACAAGTTCTAATTATGAGTTAAAACTAAAGTTTTAAAAGGAAACTGGTTTTTAGTTTTCACCCAATGGTTGTTAGTTTTCACCCACTGGTTGTTAGTTTTCACAAACTGGTTGTTAGTTTTCACAAACCAGTTGTTAGTTTT
>CAXITT010000106.1:158449-205231 GCA_964033795.1 Lymnaea stagnalis | reverse complement strand
TGGATGGATGGTCTGAGTAGAAGGAAACAGTGAAGCAGGCCAAAGCCATGTATCGGGTGTAGTGCCACATAGGTGGGTGGATGGATGGTCTGAATAGAAGGAAACAGTGAGGCAGTTCAAAGCTATGCATCGGCTGTAGTACCACATAAATGGATGAATGGATGATCTGAGTAGAAGGAAAAAGTAAGGCAGTTCAAAGCCATGCATCGGCTGTAGTGCCACATAGATGGATGGATGGATGATGTGAGTAGAAGGAAACAGGGAGGCAGGTCAAAGCCATGCACTGGCTGTAGTGCCACGTAGATGGGTGGATGGATGATCTGAGTAGAAGGAAACAGTGAGGCAGTTCAAAGGCATGCATCGGCTGTAGTGCAACATAGATGGGTTGATGGATGATCTGAGTAGAAGGAAACAGGGAGGCAGGTCAAAGCCATGCACTGGCTGTAGTGCCACGTAGATGGGTGGATGGATGATCTGAGTAGAAGGAAACATTGAGGCAGTTCAAAACCATGCATCGGCTGTAGTGCCACATAGATGGATGGATGGATGGTCTGAGTAGTAGGAAACAGTGAGGCAGGCCAAAGCCATGCATCGGCTGTAGTGCCACATAGATGGATGGATGGATGATCTGAGTAGAAGGAAACAGTTAGGCAGTTCAAAGCCATGCATCGGCTGCAGTGCCACATAGATGGATGGATGGATGATCTGAGTAGAAGGAAACAGTGAGGCGGGCCAAAGCCATGCATCGGCTGCGGTGACACATAGATGGGGTGATGGATTATCTGAGTAGAAGGAAACAGTGAGGCAGTTCAAAGCCATGCATCGGCAGTAGTGACACATAGATGGGTTGATGGATGGTCTGAGTAGAAGGAAACAGTGAGGCAGTTCAAAGCTATGCATCGGCTGTAGTACCACATAAATGGATGAATGGATGATCTGAGTAGAAGGAAACAGTGAGGCAGTTAAAAGCCATTCATCGACTGTAGTGCCACATAGATGGATGGATGGATGTTCTGAGTAGAAGGAAACAGTGAGGAAGTTCAAAGCCATGCATCGGCTGTAGTGCCACATAGATGGATTGATGGATGATCTGAGTAGAAGGAAACAGTGAGGCAGTTCAAAGCCATGCATCGGCTGTAGTGCCACATAGATGGATGGATGGATGATCTGAGTAGAAGGAAACTGTGAGGCAGTTCAAAGCCATGCATATGCTGTATAGCCCCATAGATGGATGGATGGATGATCTGAGTAGAAGGAAACAGAGAGGCAGGTCAAAGCCATGCATCGGCTGTAGTGCCACATTGATGGGTGGATGGTTGATCTGAGTAGAAGGAAACAGTGAGGCAGTTCAAAGCCATGCATCGGCTGTATAGCCCCATAGATGGATGGATTGATGATCTGAGTAGAAGGAAACAGGGAGGCAGGTCAAAGCCATACACTGGCTGTAGTGCCACATAGATGGATGGATGGATGGTCTGAGTAGAAGGAAACAGTGAGGCAGTTCAAAGCCATGCATCGGCTGTAGTTCCACATAGATGGGTGTATGGATGGATTGTCTGAGTAGAAGGAAACATTAAGGTAGTTCAAAGCCATGCATCGGCTGTAGTGCCTCATAGATGGGTTGATGGATGATCTGAGTAGAAGGAAAGAGTGAGGCAGTTCAAAGCCATGCATCGGCTGTAGTGCCACATAGATGGATGTATGGATGGATGGTCTGAGTAGAAGGAAACAGTGAGGCAGGCCAAAGCCATGCATCGGCTGTAGTGCCACTTAGATGGAGGGATGGATGATATGAGTAGAAGGAAACAGTGAGGCGGGCCAAAGCCATGCATCGGCTGTAGTGACACATAGATGGGTTGATGAATGATCTGAGTAGAAGGAAACAGTGAGGCAGTTCAAAGCCATGCATCGGCTGTAGTGACACATAGATGGGTTGATGGATGTTCTGAGTAGAAGGAAACAGTGAGACAGTTCAAAGCCATACATCGGCTGTAGTGCCACATAGATGGATGGATGGATGATCTGAGTTGAAGGAAACATTGAGGTATTTCAAAGCCATGCATCGGCTGTAGTGCAACATAGATTGATTGATGGATGAATTTAGTAGAAGGAAACAGTGAGGCAGTTCAAAGCCATACATCGGCTGTAGTGCCACATAAATGGATGGATGGATGATCTGAGTAGAAGGAAACAGTGAGGCAGTTCAAAGCCATACATCGGCTTTATAGCCACATAGATGGATGGATGGATGATCTGAGTAGAAGGAAACAGTGAGGCAGTTCAAAGCCATGCATCGGCTGTATTGCCACATAGATGGATGGATGGATGATCTGAGTTGAAGGAAACAGTGAGGTATTTCAAAGCCATGCATCGGCTGTAGTGCCACATAGATTGATTGATGGATGAATTGAGTAGAAGGAAACAGTGAGGCAGTTCAAAGCCATACATCGGCTGTAGTGCCACATATATGGATGGATGGATGATCTGAGTAGAAGGAAACAGTGAGGCAGTTCAAAGCCATACATCGGCTGTATAGCCACATAGATGGATGGATGGATGATCTGAGTAGAAGGAAACAGTGAGGCAGTTCAAAGCCATGCATCGGCTGTAGTGCCACATAGATGGATGGATGGATGATCTGAGTCGAAGGAAACAGTGAGGCAGTTCAAAGTCATGCATCGGCTGTAGTGCCACATAGATGGATGGATGGATGATCTGAGTAGAAGGAAACAGTGAGGCAGGCCAAAGCCATGTATCGGCTGTAGTGCCACATAGATGGATGGATGGATGATCTGAGTAGAAGGAAACAGTGAGGCAGTTCAAAGCCATACATCGGCTGTAGTGCCACATAGATGGATGGATGGATGATCTGAGTAGAAGGAAACAGTGAGGCAGTTCAAAGCCATGCATCGGCTGTAGTGCCACATAGATGGATGGATGGATGATCTGAGTAGAAGGAAACAGTGAGGCCGGCCAAAGCCATGCATCGGCTGTTGTGCCACATAGATGGATGGATGGATGATCTGAGTAGAAGATAACAGTGAGGCAGTTCAAAGCCATGCATCGGTTGTAGTGCCACATAGATGGATGGATGGATGATCTGAGTAGAAGGAAACAGTTAGGCAGTTCAAAGCCATGCATCGGCTGTATAGCCACATAGATGGATGGATGGATGATCTGAGTAGAAGGAAACAGTGAGGCAGTTCAAAGCCATGCATCGGCTGTAGTGCCGCGGGGAGTGGATGCAAAAACATGTTAAATAAATATTTATTGTTCTGAAAAATATCAATATTTTATAAACTCCGGAACTGTGGGAATAAATATTACAAAGTAGGCACAACGTAACCTAATGAGAACGTGTCCTATCGTAAAGCAGCACACTTTCCACCAAACAGCCCACCATATTAACCCGAAAACGTTTATAGCGATGCCGTGGTATTTTCCATAATATTGTTATAACATGTGTTAGCTCCTATACCACCTCCATAATAATAAGAATATATTGTTTCGTTATTTTTAGTATTTAATTAAAAGTTTCGACTGTCATGCGCAGAGAGACAAGAAAGGGGTTGATAGATGCATTTTGAACATGACATGATTGTGAATTTGTGCACTTGTATTGTGCGAAAGATACATCTAATAGCATCAGAATAGCTTTCTTCCATCTGTGCATATTATAAAGAATTTGAATTGTATGTGATAATGCCAATTATGTTGTTCCAACTTGGAGATTTATTTTATATTGTGAATTGTAATGTTTGAATAAAGTATTTAGTGATGAATGCCATCGCATCCGTCTAATGCTTCTTTAGCTGTAAATTATCTCAATAGTTAGACAGCACTGAATTGTTACCAAGTCACAAATGTAAAACTTGATATATATATATATATATATATATGTATATGTATGTATGCATTATAAGTAAGGTGGATGAGTAGTGATGGATAAAATGGCACAAATCCCAACACTTTATATAATGTACGTAAATAAGAAGATTATAAAATAGGATACCATAAAGATATTTTACCCAAGATATGCAAAAAAAATAAAAAAATTGAAAAAGAAAAGTATTTTTTTTTTTAATTGCAAGTCTTATTGTTGTAAGTAAAGGTAATTGTATGTCATGGTAATTAGAGACTGACCGAATTTCGGCTTCGGTTTCGGCGCCGAAAGTGGCCATTTTATCACTTTCGGCCAAGTTTCAGTTTCGGCCGAAAGTGAAAAGTTAACTTTCGGCTTAATTTCGGTTTCGGCCGAAAGAGAAAAGTTAACTTTCGGTTTTTCTTCGGTTTCGGCCGAAATTGACTTAGACTTTCAGCCATCCGGCCGAATATGACTCAGTTTTTCGGTCATTTTAATACTCAGTGAAAGCGATATTTAACAACAAACTAAGCGACATTTAAGAACAAATTAAGCGATTTTTGAGAACAAACTAAACGATATTTGACAACAAACTAAGGGACAAACTAAACGATCTTTAAAACAAACTAAGCGATCTTTAAGAACAATCTAAGTGATCTTTAATAACAAACTAAACGATCTAATAGAACAAACTAAACGATTTTTAAGAGCGAACTAAATGATATTTAAGAACAAAACAAATGCTCTTTAATAGTAAACTAAATGATTTCTAAGAATAAACTACGTGATCTCTAACAGAAAACTAAATGTTCTATAGGAACAAACTAAAAGATCTTTGAGAACAAACTAATCGATCTTTATGAACAAACGAAAAGATCTTCAACAACAAACTAAACGATCTTTAAAAATAAACTAAACGATCTTTAACAACAAATTAAGCGATCTCTAAGAACAAACTAAACGATCTTTAACAACAAACTAAGCGATCTTTAAGAACAGAAAATCACTTTCGGTCGGCCTCTAATATTTCCTGGGTAGCCGCATATGTACTAGTTAAAAATTAGAAGTGAATGCTTTAAAATATTCTTGATAAATAAACTACGTATAAAAACTACATTTTTTTAACGCGATCCTATTGCATGTAATTTAAAGATAGGCTATATATAATATGTGCATATGTATTATATAGTAATTTAAGGCAAGGCTACTGTGTCCATATCTACCTATTGCAATTTAAAGTAAGGCTACTATGTAAATATCTACCATATTGTTATTTTAAAGTGATGCTGCTATGTACATATGCACCGTAGTGTCATTTAACGTGAGGGTACTATTCACATTTGTAGTATATTGTAATTTAAATAAGGCGTCTATTTACCTATGTACCATATTGTTATTTTAAAGTGAGGCTGCTATGTACATATGCACCGTAGTGTCATTTAACGTGAGGGTACTATTCACATTTGTAGTATATTGTAATTTAAATAAGGCGTCTATTTACCTATGTACCATATTGTTATTTTAAAGTGAGGCTGCTATGTACATATGCACCGTAGTGTCATTTAACGTGAGGGTACTATTCACATTTGTAGTATATTGTAATTTAAATAAGGCGTCTATTTACCTATGTACCATATTGTTATTTTAAAGTGATGCTGCTATGTACATATGCACCGTAGTGTCATTTAACGTGAGGGTACTATTCACATTTGTAGTATATTGTAATTTAAATAAGGCGTCTATTTACCTATGTACCATATTGTGCATTATTGTGAGGCCCATGTGTACATGTGTACCATATTTTAATTGAGAATTATCTACACACTTTACTGATGATATTGACACATTGATTACTGGTATAGCACTTGAGTCCAAGCTTTTTACTCATGCTCTAATGGCTCTAATGTACCAAACTATATTTAAAGAAAAATGTCCTCATATGACCCTTAACTGATTTTTAACATTTGTAATTTCTCAACATTTCTCTTAAAAGAAGAGTGGTTAAACGGCTGGGCCAAGGGCTCAAAAGGTACATGTGTTTTTATAAACATCCCCGACCATACACTAAAGATGTACTAAATTGCCTTAAATGGACAACCACAAGTCAAATCTATTACATGAACATAAGGCGCGTACTATTTTACTCGAATATTAATCGCAATGAACCAATAATACAATCAAGTGCAATCATGCTAAAATGAGATTCTAACAAACGATTATAATCATTGACATTGTCAAAATCATTTTAAAAATGTAAGAAACTTGTTAAGAAGGCAATTTTATTGATATTAACATATTGTATAGTTTCGTGGGAAAAAATTAGCTTCACTATTTTAACTCCAAATATTTGCAATTTATTTTGGACACATTCAAGAGCACGCAAGGAAAAAAAAAGTGATTTCCTTGGCAGCACACATGTTACAGAATCTTTCTTCTTTAAATAATGGTTTGCAATATTGCTCTTGAACTTGTCCGATAGTGAAATCTTTAGCAAATGTCAAATCGCATCATTGACTAACACTGTTGTATCCAAGTATAATAACTAAAGCTCTCTATAAAATATAAAAAAAAAAAAAAAAGATAAGATTGCTTGAGTTTTATATTGCTGATTATTATTTAAAGACACCGTCTATGATAAAGCGAGACAAGTTTGTAAAGCTTTTAAAATTAGTTTTTTTCAGAATCTTTCTTCTTTAAATAATGGTTTGCAATATTGCTCTTGAACTTGTCCGATAGTGAAATTTTTAGCAAATGTCAAATCGCATCATTGACTAACACTGTTGTATCCAAGTATAATAACTAAAGCTCTCTATAAAATATAAAAAAAAAAAAAAAGATAAGATTGCTTGAGTTTTATATTGCTGATTATTATTTAAAGACACCGTCTATGATAAAGCGAGACAAGTTTGTAAAGCTTTTAAAATTAGTTTTTTTAATTTTTTTTAAATTTTTGTTTTAAACGAACTAAATCCATTAATGTTTTTAAAAAGTATATACATATATTAAAAATCATTAAAAATTATGCAAAAACGCAAAAGGAAACCTTTATAAACTGTTATTTTCAGGTTTGGGAATAACCATTGAATTTACATTTATATTCAGCATAAAGAAATAATTACAGAAATTTAAAATGGCAGTGCTCCAACATAAACTATTCAAGTACGGTAACTGTAGCAAAAATCTTGACAACATAAAAGAAACAATTGTCTCTCTTAAAATATTTCATTTAGTTCCAAGTTGAGGGACATCTTTGAAAGAACGGCGTATATATTTTCTGTAAATATATTTTTACAAAAGAAGATGATCTATAGTTATCAGCTATGTAATGATTATCATAAATATTTTGATATCGCCAGTTTTTTTTTTAATTTTTTTTTTTTTATCTTTCTAAAAAAAAATTAAATACTGAAGTTTATTACTATAAATAATAATTCAATTTCTAAATTCACAAACAAATTTTAAATTATTTATTTTATTTAAATTGAAATTATATGACAAGTTTAAGAAAAGCAAATTGCAGGTAATAAAAAAAAAGAATACAAACATATTTGCTTTATTTTGTTTTTCTTTTGTTACTTAACCAAGTCACGATTGTGTCCAGTGAAAGTGTTAGAAACGTTGCTTAGTTTACCCAATATAAATTTATGTACGGGCAGATCAAGTGTTAGAATACGCTGGAATCAATCTCAGTTGAACTTTTTTGGCTGTTTGAGACGTATTGAACTTACTTTTCTGTCATCAATACGTCTTTGCATTCGTCCACACCCATAAACAAGTTACCCACCACAAATTAAGAGGTCGATCTTTTTGATTGGTGCTTAAAACAGAATTAATGTCATGTATTATTTTATTTAAATTTTATACAATATTAGTCTATTTCTTTAATTCTAAAAAAATACATTTTCTATTGTTTTACCTAAGTGTTTATATTTTTGATATTTTTTGTTTGTTTTAGTTTTTAAATTCTTTTTTTTAAACAGTTGTCAAAATAGCTCAGCAGTAGACAACTACAATATATTAGATATATAAAAGCTCCACTAACAGTATAGCACTGAAAAATTACCTTTTTACCACTCATAAACTTATTAACCTATAGTTTTAAGGGCAATTATACACTAAAAATATTAAACCAAGAAAACTGCCAAACTGCCAAGAATGACGTCACATACATTTACACACACAAGTCATATTAGCGTTATAACTGGTTTTGTATAGCATGGTACCCCAGCACAGATTACTCACTCATTATTTGTGTCTACGTCAAGTTGTCAAATCACTAATTTTGTGACTCAGAAATTTTGTTTTCAATAAATTTACTTTAATAAAATTCTCATTAAAAAAAAGAAAAAACACCTTCAAAAGTCTATACATTTATTGATGTACTGGAGATACTTAAAAAAATAGTTCATCCACACAAAATGTGTCAGATTTCATTTCACATTTTGTGTTTTTATATTTTTTTTCCCCTGGAACTTAAGAACTTCATTTAAAAATGTAAATAATTACATTATTTTCAAAGGATCATTTTCTTGTTGTTAACAAAAACTAAATTGCACAGAACCAAATATAGCAGAGAATTTGCTCATGAACCTGATACCAAATATATCCAGTTTGAGTTCAATTATTTCATCGTGTTAACTAAGGTTGTTTAGGCTATGTCACTCCATTACAAGACCTTTCTTCTTGGGGGTTTAAAACTTGTTAGATTGAAAGCTCTTTTATGATTATATGATAATAGCTATTTTAAACATTTGCCTTATTTAAGTAATTGAATTTTTAAACATGTAAAAAATGAATGAAAAAGGATCAATGAAAGAGGCAACAAATGGAAGAAATAATCAAAGAAAGAAACAACCAATGAAAGCGTCGAGGTGTTAGAATCCCTGAGCGTCTGTTTTGTGCAAGGCGTACTAACTAAAACCGTAGGAATACTAAAGGGGGTTTGCTGTGCTGGTGGGCAGTTAGATAGTAGAGCAGGGGGAGTGAATGGGGTAGGACGCCGACTGGATCAGGGTTAGTTTTATTGTTAGTTGGTGTTAACAGAAGTAGTAATAAATAGTGGTGTTGTGAACCAAGTAGCAAGTGTGATTACTTTACTAAACTTGTTAGCAGAATCCACAGCCAGTATGGGATGATGCTTAAATTAAATTGTAGTAAATTATATAATAAGCCTCGTTATTAATAACCGTAATGAACTCGAGTGTTCAGTGTTTATGTACACTTGTGTACTGGTGTACAGTGACAGTGTGTTTAAAGTATCGACTACACCTAGAAAACGGAGTCACACAAACTGATTCACGACCGAAAGAAACAATCAAGGAAAGAAAAAAAAATCAATGAAAGAAATAATCAATGAAAGAAACAATCAATAAAAGAAATAATCAATAAAAGAAACAACCAATAAAATAAACAATTTAAAAATACACTTTTTGTACAACTCTTGTTTAATGTACAAATTGATACACCACACAATAATGTTAGAAACTAAAACATGTGGAATTCCTAATACATTTTTTTTTCATCTTCAACATCCAAACCATTTTACAGGGTTAAAAAAAATATCATAAATCAATGCATCAGAAATACATATAGTGGTGAACAGGATTCGAGAACCCATAGTCCACTAAATCGGACTAGTGTATCAGGGCCGGCCTTTAGGGTGTACGACCTTTGTCTTCACACAGGTCGCCTTGGCCATAGAAGCGCCCCAGGCCACAGTAAATATTTAAATTCACTTAGTTTATTATAGTGAAGTGTGATCCTCAGGTAAAGGTTCGAGAAAAGGTATTCTAACTTTTCGTACAATCGCTTTTCATGCATTGCGTTTTCATACAATGAAAGCTGCATTCTTAATTTGCATACAGGGACAGGGAAGAGTGCACTGAAAGGTTTCTTCGCATTGGGTGAAAGTTTGAACAAACAATAAATAAACACATAGGTAATAAACTCATCACCGAATGACTTGTTTTTTTTTTCCTTTAATGATTAAACTTATTATAAGGAGCGCCAAATTTAAGCTTGCACAGGGCGGGCTTTGAGTATTTGGACTATTCAAAAGACAACATCATCATTAAAAAAAAAATCCTTGTTAATTACATTTGAAAATTTATTTTCGGTCAAAAGTCAATGAGTTCATGTCCAAACAGGTATACAATTTAAAATTAATATGACAAATAAACTTACACAAGAAATCTTATTAACATTATCAAACACTTACGGTGTGTAAAAGTTGAAAAAAAATCAAATGCAGGAAAAGCCACAGATGTAGAAAAAAATGAAAGGAAGTTGGGACACTTGTCTCTAAGAACTGCTACCTTGAAGTCACGTTAATTATGGCCCAGATCAGTGAGGCTAGTCAACAAATATCTCACGTGGACTGACGTTTAGCTGAAAGAAATATCATGCGACGTCACTGATGCTTAAATATATCTGAATTTAAGTATATACATGTTAAACAAATTGTATGGAGCTCTCGATAACATAAAGAGAACCGTCCAGACTAAGAACATGACGTTTGAAAAAAGTGTTTTTTTTTTAAAAGAGACTATTTTCAAAGTTTCATGTAACCACGTGACAGATACGCCCCCCCCCCCCCTTGCTATCTACTTGTGTTAGTTGAACTCATTTCAGCTTGGTTTCTGTGGCACACTAAAATGAACCTAACATGACGTGTGTTTGTTCTTATTATCAAACAACGAGATCCCACTTTACCATGTGGACGCAGTCATCATTTACTTTGATTCCTCAGACATTTTGATTGAACAAGACAATTCTTTTATTTGTAGACAAAATGTAAAAAGTTTCAATTCAAATTATTTATTTTATACGTTTTATATATCACAATGATCTTTTTGTCAGTTCAGTTATAATTCGAACATAATTATATTTGATTAACATTTTTTTTGTAAAGTGTTAAAATAAAAAAAAAATCCAAATTCAATATTTTTGTCCTTGTTTTTTTGTTTTCTTTTAACGTTAATTTACATTTAAACATATTTCAGTTGCTGTATTTAAAGTGGTTATTGTAGGATTAAATGATTATAATGACCTTCGACGCCTTTTAGAAATAAAATAAAATGTTGGTCTTTATTTCACATTTGAAAGCTATTAATTTCTACTTGATTTACACTTTATAAACTAAAAAAAAAAAAAAATATATACTAACAATGTCCTACAGTCTAGAAACCCATGAAACCAAATATCTCCCGCAATTATATTTATCTGGTTATGTCCATTGTTAGCGTTTAGGTCATCACGAGACATAACAAGACAATCAACAAAACCTACTTTAAACATCGCCTGTCTGTCAACAGAAATGTTGTAGTTGCACATTTGTTAACTCGTGATGTTTACTTCTACCTCTTTATCTAAATGTTGCATGGGCGCCCGCAGAAAACTTTCTAGGGGGGGGGCAAAAAAAATCGATTAACTTTCCAGGGGGGGGGGAATTTGTTAGTAATGTTTTAATGTAGTTTTAATTTACTGTAGCGTATTTGTATGGTGAACGAACGGACAGGACATCAGCTTTGTTACTTTCTCTTTCTTTTCTCTTTACTTTAATAATTTTTTTGTCTATTTTTGTCTAAATTTTTTTAATGCAATCAATCCAGGGCGGGGGGCAAGTGCCCCACATTGCCCCTACCTGCAGACGCCCATGAAATGTTGTATAACGTTACCCCATGTCTAGCATGGTCCCTTGAAATCTTGAAAGAGTGGAGCAAAACGTGACGTAAATTGTTAATTATTATTAACCAATGAGAACCGAGGACACTGTATATATTATGCACTCCCAAGTCCATGTTGTTTTTTTGGCCAGTTTATGCGAATGTAAAAGTGTTCCATTAAACAGAGAATACACCAAGTCCTGCTTGAACGAACTTGATGAATTTACAATTTTGAGATGAACATTTATGGAAAAAAGATGAATTTTAATTTATGGTGTCTGCCATTAATCCTATTAATGGTGACAATGCCATGTCAAGGTAAGTCAAATGTATAGCATGCCATAATATGTTCTTTCAATTATATTATAGTTTTTGAATGCTTTAATATATCAGGAAACGTTGATATATTCCAATATATATATACATCCCCACAAGACAACTACGTTCTTCCATTGACAGTAGAACCCTCTCAATCCCAAGAACTAAAACTAAGACCATCGGTGAACGCTCCTTCTGCTTCCATGGGCCCACGTTCTGGAACCAGCTCCCCTTCCATATACGTCATAGTGAAACCTCGTCCATTTTCAAAAAGTCCCTTAAAACTCATCATTTTAGGTCCGCCTATGACCTGTGATGCACCCTCCTTGCCCTACCTAATTTTCTGTTTCGGTTTAATCCTGAAGTGTCAAAGTGTCCTCTTTTTATAGCCATTTTCATTGTTTCTATAGAATAGTAGTTACTATCCTAGTTCCTATGACCTGTGATGCACCCTCCTTGCCCTACCTAATTTTCTGTTTCGGTTTAATCCTGAAGTGTCAAAGTGTCCTCTTTTTATAGCCATTTTCATTGTTTCTATAGAATAGTAGTTACTATCCTATTGTGTCTCATTAGTATTTACTTAGTTTACATGTTTTAATAATTGTAAAGCGCTTAGAGCTTTATGATAAGCGCTATATAAAAATGCCTAAATAAATAAATAAATAAATATGTTAGGTTAAGTATATGGATTATCTTTCATGATAAGGTAAATGGAATACTAATACTTTTTTTTAGATATCGTATCTATAATCCATTTTAGTTTATGTATACAATAATTACAATAAGATAATATTCAATCAAATTATAAAAAATATATGTAAACTTATACTACTTAAAAAAATTATTTAATTTAACAACCGATTCAAAGCAAAATAGTAAGGAAGTTTTAAAATAATGGGTTGCATTTAACTTTCCACGGGAAAAAATGTATTTTTGAATTAAATTTCGCATATTTTCTTGTTATCCTTAAAGCTGATAGCACTAAAAAATAAAAATAAAAATATTAAAAAATAAAAATTAATTATTTATAAAATGATAACTACTAAGATAAAATAAGATTTTATGGATTCAAACAAATGGAAATATTTTTTTTTTATATTCCATTGTAAACTTTCAGCATATGAATAGAACAATTGAATTCAAGACTTCTACATTAAATTATTCGTGTGTAAAAAAAAAAAGTCATTCTTTTTGCTCTTAGCCATACCAGGGACTTATTAGCTCTCATTTAAATTTCTGACTTCTGGCGGCACGCTAGTAGATTCGTACAGACTGGGGAACAAATGTATTTTTATATCTTTCGGTCATCGCCCTTAGAAAAAGATCGTCCCTAACGGGCTTATCCTAAATATCTGAGATGAAGAGGATGGGATGTATCATGCAAATGGGTTTTGTTTTACAGCAACGTCTTTATTCCAATAGTTCTCTAAGTCAAGGATATTTATTTTATGTTATTAGCTTTCTTGCTCAGCCTTATTAGTTGGTGATTAATATCAGACGATAAATTCCCACAACAGCAGGTAATACTGAAATTGAGTAGCTTTCCAAATGTTTAATGTATAATAAGTTAACGACTGTTTTTACGCCGAAATCGTGCAGTTTTTTTTTAAGGTAGGAAAGTCTTTGCTGGAAATATTTATACAACATTTTGCTGTGCTCATGCAAAGTTAGCTTTTAAATTAAAAGTTAAACCTAAGTCTTTATATGCCTCTACTTTATCTACACATTTTTTATATGCTTAGATCTGTAATCTGATTTCCCCCCCCTCCCCCCATGAAGTCAATACCCATTTACTTTGTTGTTGTGACATTGAGCTGAAGAAAAGTATCATTGCACTAATTGATAAAGCTTGTAACTAAGTTGCAATGTAGAACTTCTCCTCAGATATTGAGCTTACCGTGAGGGTATCAGAAAGTTTTATGATTGGAACGGTGTCACTTTAGCTCTGAACATCATTCGTGTCAAATGTATACAGTACAGGGGTCACACGGAAACTTATGGCACCCTGGTGCTTATTTCTTTGGTTAGAGATAATTGGTCATTTACTGTGACATATGGTGGGTGATTTGTTTAACATTCAGGATCCAAGCCTGAATATTTAAAAGCACACCTAACGAGGAAATGTTTTTTATCATAAGGTGTAGTTGGCTACTGTTAAATGCTGATGAGAAGTCTATGTAAAGCACTCTGGTATATTTTTAGGGCTGTCTAGGTGATGGTAAAGTCTCTCCGACAATAGTAAGATAGCATCGTCCGTGCTCCTGCCAGGTTTATAAGCATATTTGTGTGTATAAAATGTTTGCTGCACTTCCTAAAAATAAGTCTTAGAATAACTTGTAAAAAAATGTCATTACCATAGATGTAAGGGTGACAGGACGTAATTCGTTGCAGCAAGTTAACTTATTTCTCCTTGCAAGTCGTTTGATTTCTGAAGCTTTCCGACTTTTTGTATAATGTGGATTACATAAGATGTATAAATTATGTTTCACAAAATGAAGGAGAAGTGCTCTGAGCAGAGATTAATGAGCCAAACATTAAATGTGTCTGGTCATTATGACCTGGCTGAGTCCCATTGTTTAAATAACGACATTAGTTCTGTGAACAAGAGAGCATCAACATGTGTAGTCGCATCTTTAAATGACTTGATCATTTCATTGTGTAAACTTCCAACATCCATACTCTCAAAAGTACAATAGATGTTATTTAAGTAGTTAAGAAAATGCTTAGCGTCCTCAAGACAAAAGCATTCACACTTGGGATTATATCCTGTTATTTGTTTTAGACCAGCCCAACAAGACAATGTTTTTAGTAAGGATAATTTTTGTAAAAAGTAATTTTGTTTGTATTGTGTTTTACCCTGATGTATTTTTCCGTTCCATATTTTTTTTAGCTTTAATAAATTGCTGATCGTTAATCTATAACACGGTTTTCTTATAAAGTATGGACTCCTTTATTTCTCTGCTCATCTAGCGTTTGTTGTTGTTGAATACTCGAACTGTTAGATCGTCAATGCCCTGCCAACTGTTTAAAAAGGTGTCCAAGTCTGTACTTTCGAAGCGGACATGAAGTTTTTCTGTCGCCTCATCTGACCATAGCTCAATCGTTTTTGTTTGCCTGCATTCAAGTCCAATGAAGTTTATTCATATCGAGGCCATGTATTTTTAGGCTGGAATATAAACACAAGAAAATTAAAAGGAAGCTTGAACCAAAAGCCTCCTTCAGCACACAAATGAAACAAACAACAATAATGAACAAATAAACTAAACATACAATTGAATAATATAAATACGTGTGTATTGGAAATTTTTTCGAAAAATATTTCTTTAAAAACGAAACGTTCTGTGTTAAAAGTGGAAGTTTTGTGGTGAAATTGTGATGCTAGGGGTAACTTGTAATTTGTATTGCTGTCGAGCTTTCACTAAATTGTAGCAATGTACACTAGTAATCAAGTTACACGTTTATCCGATTAAATCCCTAAATTTACATTGACCAAATCACTGGGTCTGATGAAAGCTTTTTATTTTTTTTGTTTTTATTGAATAAATTAATGCAATTGAATTGGAAGATTTTTATTAAGAAGCCTTTTAGTTTAAAATATAAAAAAACGAAACATTTCTAATTTAAAAAAATTATTGTATACATTACGCTTCTGGTAAGACTCGTGGACTGCTCCCTTAATTTACTGCATCCATTTATGGCTCCTTTATAATCAGTGAATTTGGGTTTGAGAGAATTCTATATGTTTGAAAGTAAGTATAGCTCAATAATGAGTTCAATAGTGTGCAAAATATAATTCCCGATTACTATGCTATATACAAATAAATGTGTATGACGCAACAGCGTTTTGCACGTAATAAAATCGGACAATAAAATTGTATAAATTTAATTAGGTGTCCAAAATTATGTGCTTAAAATTGGTTGAGGCTTAAGGATATGTATTAGACATCAGAGTAATTAATTTAGTTCATGGGTGTGAAAGAACAATTGTGCAATGAAATATCACATGTGATGTGTGAGAGAAAATTCGGAAACTTTATTGTGCATTACTTGAATTGATGTTCTGTCAAGTAAGCTTAATGGGTTTGAAGTTCACACATTGCTTTCACCAGAGTTTGGCGGGCTATAACTAAAAGTGTGGCTGCTTCCTAATTAGCGAAATTGGTGCTGATCTTATTTTCTGTGCATTTGCTATTTGACTTATATTATGTGTCGTATATTTTTTTTTTAGAAAATGATGTCCTTAACATGTGTTAGCAATGGATTTCGTTATTTAATAGAGAGCCGCATGATACAAGAAGTATTTGTTTGTAATATTATTAATGCAATGAATGATGAAATGAACGATTTTTTTTTTAGAAAATGATGTCCTTAACATGTGTTAGCAATGGATTTCGTTATTTAATAGAGAGCCGCATGATACAAGAAGTATTTGTTTGTAATATTATTAATGCAATGAATGATGAAATGAACGATATAGTTTCTGTCTGTTTCTAACAATGGGTTATATCTTGACAAAAATGGTTGATGATGCAGTGCAGTCTCACTTCGACATAAGGCAGTAGATTTTGTTGCGTCACATTATGACAGGTTTGGAGACGTTCTACCTGTACTTATTTCCACCACAACTCAAATTAGCACATCAAATCAGGAGTACTATCAATACATGTCAACAAATGGAGTTTTTAGTGTTAAGGATGAAATTAAAGCTCTATCCTAGATTCTAAATTCTACCATAGCCATTTACTTCAAACACGACCCTTATATCACGCCTTGCATTTGAAATTCTGAAACCCTGGAACCCACACTCTACAAGAAAACCGTGTTTAAGATTAATGCTGAGCAATGCATTAAAGCTAAAAAAACATTCTCTTCATTTACATTCTGCACTCAGAACAATTGGACAAATGTCACTATGAAGCCATTCTGCTGATTCCAATCGTGTCTCCACAGCAGCCCATACTGCCTGATGATACAACTTATGCATCAGTCCCCAATCATTTTTCTCTTCCATACAAAACGAAAGTGTCGTCTCCTACTGCAACATTCCTCTGCGGCATTTGTAGCAAACCTTTTAACACAAAATTCAGCGTAATCAAACACAAGAAAATTCACTGCCACAACAGATTTTTTCAGTGTAACACTTGCACTAAACATTGCACAGCACAAAAATATTCCTCTGCGGCATTTGTAGCAAACCTTTTAACACAAAATTCAGCGTAATCAAACACAAGAAAATTCACTGCCACAACAGATTTTTTCAGTGTAACACTTGCACTAAACATTGCACAGCACAAAAAGAAACACCACTTCACGCCGCTAAAATATTACCTGACTCCAACTCCAGTAGCACCTTCTTCAAATGTGATACATGCAACAAAACTTGAAAACGCAAAACTCTCTTGCAAAACAGAAGAAAAACAAGACACAATAGTGTTCCCTACAACTATATGAGTGTCAAAATTGCAATAAGAAGTTTACTACACGCAATTTTTCACTATGAACAGCAAAATTCATGCACAACTCTGGCAGTGCAATATCTGTAAAGACACGCATCCAAAGCAACGTAGTCTCAGCAGACATACATAATCCTGTTGTGAATACCACAGGTACTCCTTCACTTAATTTCTGTCTTTCCTTCTATGAGTACAACATTGGGAGTCCAGACCAGAGGTGCAAACTTTCATGCGTTATGCTGGCATGTTGATCATAATACATCCATCAAGCACTTAACATGCTGTCACGACATGAAATTAGCTTTACAACTTCTGCAAGAGCCACCTATGCTTTACTACAAGTTCTTACGCAGCAAGATTCAGGAGCTAAAAATTATTGTGAACACATTCGAAAATACCTGGCCACGGACCATACTGTTTATAAGTAAAGCGGAAAATGTATCACAACATTTTTCTACTATACACAAACATTTCTACATTACCAGGCTTTGGACAGTTGTACATTTTGAACACAGTGCAAGCAACTGAAGTACGCTTACATAAAGAAGCAAACTCTGCATGCAGCAAAAATTTACTTTTCCAGTTAGCTTTCATGCTCAGAATCATCAACATTTATCTTCGCTAAATCATAAAAGAGCCATAAATTGCTCAGGCCAATCCAACAGCATGAGTATCAATGGTTTTCAAGGCAAACCCAGGGCTTGACTCACGTCGCTACAATGTCCCGACATTTTACAACGATGTTGGGGGGGGGGGGGGTTTTTTTAGAGAAGATGGCGAACGCTGACGAAAGGAATTTGTTTTTTTCATCCGAGAAGCAACTCCTGAAGCTTTCAAGGGCATGAGAATCACTGCTGTTACGTGTAGATAATTGTTTTCATGTGTTAATAGGGATAATATGTTTAGTTAGAGATTGTATGTGTTGCTGTATCGTGGGGGTGAGAGCGGTTTGACCAAATTGTGTAAGGGGAAATGACGCGTTAGTTTTCGTTGTTATTATGGACGGATTGATGGCGGATATACTGGATGAACTGTTGGGATTTGTATTGTAGTAGTGTTTGGATGGAGGGATTTAATTATCAATTCTGAAATTATACATCAACCATAGTTAATGGAGTAGTGTTAAATAAACTCCTAGCTAGCTACAAACCTTTAAAGGTTGGTTGTATTATTAACTGTTGATATTAGCTACTGTTCGTGGGATCAAGTGAGAGACTTAGCCAGACAAGCAAAGGCTGTCAATAACAACAAATGTCAGCAAAGAGTGTCAATAACAACAAATGTCAGCAAAGAGTGTCAATAACAACAAATGTCACCAAAGGCTGTCAATAACAAGAAATGTCAGCAAAGACTGTCAATAACAACAAATGTCAGCAAAGGCTGTCAATAACAACAAATGTCAGCAAATACTGTCAATAACAACAAATGTCAGCAAAGACTGTCAATAACAACAAACGTCAGCAAAGGCTGTCAATAACAACAAATGTCAGCAAAGGCTGTCAATAACAACAAATGTCAGCAAATACTGTCAATAACAATAAATGTCAGCAAAGACTGGCAATAACAACAAATGTCAGCAAAGACTGTCAATAACAACAAATGTCAGCAAAGACTGTCAATAACAACAAATGTCAGCAAAGACTGTCAATAACAACAAATGTTTGGCCAACAGGATCATTTTACCGTCAACATTTCCAAGAAGTCCCAGATAAATGCGAGGTTGCCATTACCACAGATGGTACGTACATTCGGAAAGCCTCAGGGATGTATCACTGTCACATGTAATACTCAACACGTTTTATATTAATACTATAATGTAAAAAAAAATAATTAAAAAGCTTTGTAGCAGTGAGCGTCATGCGTGACGGTTGAACCAAGGTTAAAAAGGTTTTATAAGCATATGACTATTATAATAATCAATAAAGAGCCACGGGTATGGTGTAAGAATATCTTTAGGACTATCTGTAGGACTGTCTGATGTATGTAGGAATGTTTGTAGGAATGTTGTACTACTATCTGTAGACATGTATGTACATCTGTCTGTAGGACAGTTATGTAAAAATCATCAGAAAGCGAGTAAGACTATCTATATGCATATAGTGTAAAGGCCGGCGTATATTATAGATAATGAGAAGTTGACTCTTTTGTAACACTGGAACACACCGGTTTTTTTAAAATCTAAATTCCTGGGCCAGTGGAAAAAACAACAACATTTGGTTAAGCTCTTTTCTTGCACTGTCATACGCTAGGGCGGGCACCAACTAGTGGTGTAGCTTATAATAAATGTTTAACTATGTAAAACAGCGTAACTTATGTTGGACCCTTACAAGTACACTGTCTATGTTTGTCCTTTAAAAAAGATTGTCTATGTTAGTCTCTTACAAGTACATTATGTTAGTCTCTTACAAGTGCATTATGTTAGTCCCTTACAAATACATTCTATGTTAGACCTTTACAAGTACACTGACTATGTTAGTCCCTAAAAAAATTATCTAAGTTAGTCCCCTACAAGTAAATTATCCTTGTTATGCTAATTTCATCTAGAAATGAATTGATTTCATAATCGGGTTGTTTTTTTCTCTAAAACTGATTGAAAACACAACAAAATTGAGATTTATTGACTAAATAAAATAACCATAGAGAAAAGAATATAGAACATGTGCATATTCCAGTTGTATGGCCATGATATGCAAGTTTAAAATATTTACCAGTATAAACAAAATTAGATGTAGGAATATGTGTTAATGAAACAAAAATGTACATTGCTTTTGTATAATTTTTATGGAAAGGTGAAAATATTTTTTTCTAATGTAAAATAATTATAATCATCTTTACTACATGTTTTGTAATAGAAATATATGCATTTATGTCAAACTTTCGTCTTCGGTCTCCAGTATTACTCTTTTTCTTTTTGGTCCAAGGCCTTCGTTTCGCGCATCTTCTGGCTTTGTGACGCGTTCACTTACTGCTGTAGCCAGATATAAAAAAGGTCAACGGTGATCTGCTAATCTTTGATTTCTATGTTAGTTTCCCTTTGTGAGACAATGACTTCTCTTGGTATGTGTATGTGGATAACACCAGTATGAGTTTATAATCAGCTTATGTCTCAGGGTTTTAGCTTGATCAGAGGATCCCTCAAGCCAAAAGATCCATCAGAACATTTCATAAAGTTTAATTAACTTATTGATGTACATGGACCTAAAAGAGGTTATATTGTTTAGGGTTCGGGAAATCCTTGCGTTTATCTATTTCTTGGTTTTATAGATTGTGTACGTTGGCCTAGAGTTATGCCTAACGATAGTCATAATAGTTAAAAGCTTTGTAATTTATTTCTATTTGATCAAACCGTTAGGACTGAACTTTATCAATATAAAGTAGTTTGATGAGGTCGCTTGATCAATCAATTTGTTCGGTCACTTCTACTTTGGAAGTAGTTTCTCCATTCCAATTATTTTTTTAAATATTTTATAAAAAAAATAACTACTGACACAGATTAAGAACTTCTAAATTAGAACATACACAATCACAATCAATTAAGCACAATCACACCCAAGATATGACATAATATAAATATGATTTTGATTTTAAAAAAATGTATTTTAACTTGAATTTCAGGTTTTGATTTTAAAATGGACAGAAGAGAATATTTGGTTAAAAATCAAACATATTGTGGTCTTCTCCAATGTCAAGTTGACACAGTCAGTGACACAAATATGGAGAGTCTTATCAAAATGGATATTTACTATTTAAAAAATAAACAACTTCTGGCCAGCATGTTAGCTGAAAACTCAGATATCCAAGCTCACACTCGGAACAACACAAAAGTTATTGGGTCAATGTCAAAGGACCATGGTGAATTCCATGTGTATTTCTCTGACGTATCCAACTGTTCTCAAACTGCTTTTATCTGCAAGATTCAGTTTAAAAATTCGACCAACGGTAAAGAAATTGCTGAAAAATACACATTACCAATTGATTCTGATCAAATGAAATCCAACGTTTACGTCAAAACTCAAATTTCTATTGAACATAAAATCTTTGATCAACCTGAAACAATTATAAAAAAACTGAACTATCACACAAGTTTGATGAATGAAGAAACGGGTCTTTCTTTTGAATTGGGAAATCCCGGTCTTCTGAATTCTGATGAAATTTCAAGGCAGCGAAAAAACAATCAGAAGATTTTAAGTGATAATGCAGAGCAATATTTTGAAAAAGAACTTTTTGAATTTGAAGTAAAGATTCGCACACAACTTGAATTATTTATGAGTCAAATGTCCAGTAAAATAGAAGATATGAAATTCATTACGAAAGAAATAAACTCAAATCTCAATGAAGTAAAAGAGCAAGAGATGATAAGACAAAAAATTCAATCAATTTCTGCTCTGGCCCACAGCAATAATGAATCACAACTATTAAATATAGAGCAACGATTGGACGATATAATTGATAAAATGTATCAATTTAACCTCTCGCTCACTTTGCACGAGTTGAGAACTGATACATGTGGTTTAGATATTATTCAAAAACTTGATTTCTTATTGCATGAGAACAAACTGATTGGAATAAATATGTCAACTTTAGAAATTAAAGTAACAGAAATGCTGAAAGATGACAGACAAATAAAAAATACTATAAAAGAAGTCCAAAATGACGTAAATAATATCACTAAACTATTTAAAGACGGAGAAATACTTGGAGAAATCCAACAGTCTTTGACTTTACTACACAATAAACTCAATGATTCGAAGTTGTTAAATGTACAATTCACAATGGGACAAGTAGTCAGCGAAATGCAATACATAAACTTAACATTGAATGATTTGAAACAAAGTGTAAATGACAAGTGCTATGGAGACGTGATAAAAAACAAAACAGTCCAACGACTGTCCAGTTTAGTGGAACATCTTGGAGAATTGAAGATTAATCAAGGCTCTATAGACACATTATTGGACCATGTAACTGGGAGTTTGAACAAATACAAAACCTCAGGAAACAATCAATTACAAGTAAAGATTATATATATCATGTGTTTTTTTCTTTAAATTTTTAATTGTTATATATATATATATAAAATATAGATATAGATATCGATATAGATATAGATATCGATATAGATTTAGATATATTTGTGTCTTTCTAGGCTTGTGTGTGTGTTTGTGTAGTGTCTTTCTAGGGTTGTGTGTATGTATGTGTGTGAATGATATTATTATTTTCGTTTCCTAAACTAAAGACAGAAAAGTGTACATACAAACAAAATGTCTGAATTATAAGATAAAAAACAAAGTTTAAAAAAGTAAAATAGGATAATGTTAAGGAGAAAACAGTTAGTTATGATTGATTAAAAACAATAAACAATCTAGATAAAATAAGTTTAACAATTTTTTTAATTCTGAAATAACATTTCACTGACGGATTTTAACATTAGATTGTGTTCATACTATGCAGCTAAAATGTGAAAGAGGAATCACTAGTATCATAAGTTCAAGAGTGATCACGTCACTAGACAACAATAAACAAGTTCTGTGTGATACAGAAACAGACGGAGGTGGATGGATCATCATACAGGTTAAGTCTAATTAATCTTTGTATCAGAGATTAATTATCGTTTATTGTTTAAGTTAAATTTGTGTTAAATTAGCACTGATTAATTACCTTTATCAAATAGCAAAACGAGGTATGTGTGAAGCTTGAATAAGCTAACGGGACAGAAAACAAGGACGTTATGGCATAAAGCCTTCCTCAGCCAACAGTCGAAATGAAAATATAACAAAGAATAGAGCACAGTAGACAACTCATGAGAAATCCATTCGTGTGTCGCCGGAAGTGGGAACACATAAAGGGAGAGAACATAAATATTGAGACTGTGAAAAATGAATTCCTTGAGGTACGTAGTCTCACCTCCTTTGAATTTTATGGCCATTTCTTGGACCAAATCAGTGGTGTAGCCATGGGCACAAAAATGGGCCCTAGCCACGCTTGCCTATTCATGGGTCATTTTGAATATATGATAGAGAGGGCATATACTGGCCATATTCCTGAATTTTAAAGGAGATACATAGATGACAGCATAGATATCACCAGCATGGAAACTAATGATCTACAGAAATGTATATATTTTACTTCTCAAATCTCTGGACATTCTGTCAACTTCCTTGATATCGCCGTAACATTGAAAGAAAATCAATTGATTACATCTGCCTACTTCAAACCAACTGACAGCCATAGTTACCTATTGTACTCATCCTCCCACCCCAAGTTATGCAAAGACTCTATACCTTTCTCACAACTTCTTAGACTACGGCGTCTCTTCAAAATTGATGAGGAATTTCTAGAAAGAGCTGATGAATTGATGAGGTACTTCCGCTCCAGATCCTATTCTGAAACTACTCTTGTCTCAGCACTAGATCGCATCCGCACGATCACATGAAAAGAGGCTTTCAAAACTCGCCCAAACAACAATGAAGATCGTACCAAACTTATACTAACCTGTCACCCTCACTGCCAAAATTTAACTGCCAAAAAAATATTCCTAAAAAATCGTTGCATACTTCCTGCTGACCCTGATACAAACAGGGTCTTCTCATCCCTTCCACTGATTGTCCTTAGACGGGACAGCAATCTAGGTGATCTTCTGGTTGATAGTCGCCTTCGATCTGAACCGTTTTACGTTGTTACTAAACCATGCTTAAGAAGCTTCTGCAGGACTTGTCCCTTTACACTTCAAACTGAAAGCATTAGCTTCCCTAAAGGTACCTTTACCATTAAAGAGGGTTTCACTTGTGTCAGCCGTAATGTAATATATGCAATTGTGTGCCGTAGATGCCAATCTATTTACATAGGTGAAACTTCGAGATTGGCCGAGCAGTTTACTGAAAATATAAGGAATTTTGAGCAATGTAAACGTTCCCCAGTCTTTTCTCATTTCAACAGAAAAGAACATAAAGGTGCATTCGATGTAACCATTACGGCACTGATTTCATGCTGTAACACACCAGATAGGGTTAAAAGGGAAAATACATTTATTCAGATGTTTGGCACCACATCTCCAAATGGTATTAATCAAATAATATCCTTCTGATGTTTCTCTGTTTCCTTATATTTCATCTATTTTATTATTGCTGTGTTGATGTGTGTATGGCATCATTCCGTCTGCTTGAGACGATAGATTATCTTTATTTATTTGCAGCTCTTGGTGTGGCTCGTGAGACCAATCCTCGAATGGCAGTCTCTGTTACATTTCCCACACACGAATGCGGTGGGGCAGTATTTACCGGCCTTCCTCCTCTCTGTGTTTGCAGCTGTTTCTGCCCTGTTTTGATCCTTGGCATGTAATGATCCTGCCTTCACGATGCCCCGACATGAGGATCGATCCTCTGCCATCTCTTCCAAGTTTGAGATGTCGATGTTGGCCGACTTCATGTCTCTTTTGCATATGTCTAAGTATCTCAGACGAGGCCGTCCAACTGACATTTTCCCTGTCGTCAGCTCGCTTTATGGCACATCCTTTGGTAAGCGACCAGGTTGCATTCGCTTGACGTGTCCAAGCCAGCCGAGGCGTCTTTGGATTAACATGGGTGGGACACTACGCATGTTTGTTTGGGACAGGACATCCATGTTGGGGACTGTGTCTTGTCATTTAATGTCAAGGATTTGGCGCAGGCATTTGATTTGGAAGCCATTGAGCCTTCTTTCGTTGTTAGAGTATGTTGTCCACGACTCGCATCCATACAGGAGTGTGCTCAGTACGCAGGCCTGGTACATCTGCAGCTTAATTCTTGTTGTGAATTTGGCGTTTGACCAGACTCTTTTCTTCAGTCTGGCCATTACAGTTGCGGCCTTCCCTATCCTCCCACTTATCTCATCCTCCATTGAGAGGGTGCTCGATATGTTGGATCCCAGATATGTGAATCTGTCAACACTATCCAAGTCGTAGTCATCGATAGTGGGGAGGGAGTCAGCGCCCTTTGCCATATTGTTAGTTTTCTTTAGGCTAATTGTCAGGCCAAACTCTTTGCAGGCAACGGATAGGCTGGATACGAGGCTCTGCAAGCCGTCTGCTGTGTGAGAAACCAAACTGCCATCGTCCGCAAACAAGAACTCCCGCAGCATGACCTCTCTTCTTTTAGTCATATGTCTAAGGCTGGCAATGTTGAATAATTTGCTATCAGCTCTAATGTGGATGTATATCCCCTTGCTGTTGTTCTTAAAGGCATACTGGAGTAGGATGGAGAAAAAGATTGCTAATAAAGTAGGAGCCAGCACGCAACCTTGCTTTACTCAACTACCCACTGGAAAAGCTTCTGAAGCGGGACCGTTATAGCACACTGTTGATGTATCCCTGGATATTCTGGTCCATTATTATTGTGGACTTCATTTTTCACGGTCTAAATATTGATATTAATCTCGCTTCCTGTGTTCCCACTTCCAGCGACACGAATGGATACTTCTTGAGTTGTCTACTGTGCTCTATTCTTCGTTATATTTTCATTTCCACTGTTGGCCGAGGAAGGCATTATGCTTAAACGTCCTTATTTTTTGTCCTGTTATCTTATTCAAGCTTCACACATACATCGTTTTGCTATTTGATTCATTTACTTAGCTTGAAAGCATTCTTTTAATTTATGTTAATTACCTTTATTTGTTTAATCACCATGTATATTTTCTTAATTTCAATTGGAGAAACCATTACTGTAAAGTTTTAATTTTTTTTTCTAAAAAAAACAAAAGACAATATTAATTAATGTGAAATTTATATCAGAGATTGACAAAAACATAATATTAAAAAAAAATCTAAAAATCTCAAATAGCCAATTCCTTACGTTATTTAAACAACAAAATACTTATAATTCATTAACACAATTTTCTAGAGGCGTGTCAATGGCCAAGTGAACTTCACCAGGAACTGGAATGATTATAAAAACGGATTTGGGTCATTGAATGGAGACTTTTGGCTCGGCAATGATCTCATATCAAACATTACATCAAAGGTAAAGATATTTATTGTCAAATATTTTCTAATTTTGAATTTGATCTTTAAAAACGTTCGTAAAACGTTTCTATAGATATCATATCATTTATATCACATTATAATTTATCTTATTATTTCATTACACATATCATTTTTTATCTAAGTTTTATATAGCATATATCTATATTATCAGATTATATCATTTCATAACATATTATATGTTATCATAGGATAGAATACATTATCATGTTATATCTGACACTTTTAAAATATGATATTATACAATAACTTAAAAATGACATTTAAGTTAATCATATTAAAGTTGACCGAGACCAAAAGATGACATTTAATTCATTAAATAAAAATTTACCCAGTACAAAATAAGACTATTAATTCATCACATTAAAGTTTTCCAGGTCCAAAAATATGAAATCTATTTCATTGCATACAAGTTAATCCAGTCCAAATGATACTTTTTCATTTTCTTATAATAATTGCCCCGGTCCAAAAAAATGACATTTAATTCATTACCGGAACATAAAAGTTGGTCAAGATCCAAAAGATAACATTTAATTGATCTTATAAATTTAAACCCAGTACACAAAATTACATTTAATTTATCCCGCTGAAATTGGCCTAGTTCAAAATATGAAGTTTAGTTTATGAAATAAAAGTTGGCTCAGTTCAATGAGACGTCATGGTATATATTCTGAAGCACTGAGACTGAAACAATTTAGCGACTCCGCCGCCTAATACCGTCAGAAAAATTCACTAGTTCATTGAGACGCTTTCGCTAAATTCTCCCAGGCAAATCACAAAGTAAACAGGGACGCTGTCACTAAAGACTCCCAGGCAAATCACAAAGTAAATAGGGACGCTGTCACTAAATACTCCAAGCTAAATCCCCAAGTTAATAGGGAGGCTGTCGCTAAATACTCCCAGGCAAATCTTCAAGTTAATAGGGACGCTGGCCCTAAATCATCACCATCATTATCAATTCCCCTAGTCTTTGGACCGTTTGGGCACCAAAGATAACATGTGAACTATCCTCCTCCATTCGTCTCTGTCTTCTGCAAAACGCATAGCATCACCCAGTTTTAGTCCTGTCCACTCTTTGATGTTATCCTCCCATCTTTTTCTTTGTCTTCCTCTTCTTCTCCCTCCTCTTGTGGTGCCCTGCAATAATTCTTTTGCAAGCCCTTGTTTCCTTGTTGCGTGGCCGTACCATTGTAGTTTGCGTTTTTTCAGAGTCACCAGTAGGTCATCGTACTCCTCAATTGCCTGGCGAACCCTTTCTTTCACTGTATCATTGGAGATGTGGTCTCTATTTCAGATACCAAAAATTCTTCTGAAGCATCTCATTTCCATTGCCTTTATCTTTCTTTCAAGATCTGCTGTTAATGCCCAGGATTCGCAGGCATACAGGAAAATTGAGTGGACTAATGACCGCATCAGCCTGATTTTGGTGCTGGGGGCTATACTTTTTTCCTTCTATATTTTCTCGAGCCTCTTTAGTGCTGTTGTAATCGGCGCAATCCTGGACATTAGTTCGGGCTTGGAAACTTCTTCTGAGATTACTCCTCCTATGTATTTGAAGCGGCCTACAGTCACTAGTTTTTCCTCCCCGAACTTAATATCAGAGGTGATGCATGTGGTGTTATTTGTCATCAGTTTCGTCTTTTTGGCATTGATTAGCATGTCCCTAAAAATTCCCAGGCAAATCTCCAAGTAATTATGGACTCTATCGTTAAATACTCCCAGGCTAATCTCCAAGTTAACAGAGACGCTATTTATAGTTACGACACCAATCATGAAAAGCGACTCATGCGAAAGCCAAAGGTTGCGCTACAAAAAATAACGATTGTCGATTTTCGATCGACACAAACATGGATTAAGAATCTGACGAAACAATACGATTTGGATTCATGGATGTTGTCTGTGACTATTGCTAGGCTCGCAGTCGGAAATTCGAGTCACCTGGTTTGTACTGAAACGCTGTTAGAGTTTGTCTCACTCCTTTACACAAGCTCCATCTACTTCTCGATGCCCTCTTACGTGGCGCTCATCCTCAAAGTGATCATTTCTTGAACAATATTTGCAAATACAACAGCGCTTTTCAAATGAAATCATTTGGTGCTAATCAAATCTTGGAGCGAATGTGTATGCCTTTATTTAAAGTCTACGGACAAGTGTATCACATGATTGATATTCTTGTACCTATGACGACTGAGGAATAATTTTTTTTACAATTTCATTTCACCGATGACGATGAAATGGAAGCATACATTCAGTGCGCTAATGATTCTGGGCTTAATTAACAAGACCCTTAATCAGAGACTTCATATCCTCATTCGACAGTATTTCAAATCAAGACACAGAGTCCTAAGTTGTCATTCACGCTGAAAAAATCCATCATTGCACACAAAGACATGTATAATAAACCTGAAGCCGTGAAGTTGGAGGTGGTCATTGGTCACGAATTTAGTTCGTGTGACTCGTTGTCTTGGGTTATGATAATTTACCAATACACTGTCACTGTACACTATTACACAAGAGTACATAAACGCTGGACTCAAGAGTTATTAGTGGTTAATAATATTGAGCTTTATTATATTATCTACTGCAATTTAATCTAAATGATCTCCCATAAATACTCTGGGTTCTTCTAACACGTTTAGCCAAAGAATCACAGATACAACTTGGATTACATTACTATTTTCTACTACTGGTACTATTACTAACAACACCAACTAACAACAACGCCAATACTTTTAGCGTCCTACCCCACTCGCTCTCCCAGCTCTACTGACCAACTCACCACCTGCACACGCTACCGTACTGCCCCCTTTCCCTTTGTATCACTACGCTATACTTATAGTTCGCCTGGCACAAAACAGATGCTCAGGGATTCTAACGCCTTGACAGTCAAAGTGGGGCAAACGTTCGAGAGTAGGAATATTATCTTGAAAATCAGTGACAATATACTGCAACGCATTAAGGAAACACAGAGATCCTATGATGCACTTCAAAATCCCCTCATGTTCTGCAATAGTAAGGACGGCTATTCTGTGTCTATACCGCAAGTTGTTCCTGACAGTAAGTTACCTATGAAGAAAACCGTGTCTGCAGCGAACTTCTATTCATACCAGCTTATGATCAGACAACATCTTGAAAATACTATATTTTTCTTGAGAAATTTATTAAATCAATTTTTTTGTTGATATGTACGCAAAAATTAATCCGAAAGACTAAATTATATACGACTAATCCTAAAGAAAAATACGTTGCTGAATATTTCGTCCATCTGAACGATGCTTTTGAGAAAAACGAATATAATTTAGCAAAATTTGATCAGGCTTTGATATTGCCATCCACCTTAACTTGAGAACCGAGCTATATGCACGACTGTACACAATACGCAATGACTTACGTATGTAATTACGGCGCCCTCACATATTTATCACATTTAGTGTCAACTTAAATGGACTGACATCGCTGAAGTACTCCTTCCGCATCAGAAACCTCACAGTTGCCCCATTCTCATCAGTCTTGTATTTCATCTGAAAATTCGCAAAATGATAGAAATTGCTCACCAAGAGTAACATTTTCGGCTGTACAACTTGCTATATGTACATCATAGAGTGGCAAAAGCATGGTCTTCACCATGCACACGTGGCTACAGCATAGGATTAATCCAGGTGCCATTGATGATGTCATCCGTGTGATAAATTCCTGATCCAGAGTCTGACCGTACCCTCAACGAAATAGTACAATCAACAATGCTTCACGGTTCATGCCGACCTAATAATATCAACTCAACCAGCATCATCAATAGAATATGCCGTAAAAAGTGCTGCGTCCCTTTATATCGGAAACTGAGACCGGTGAATATGGTATCTTCAGTACCGCCGGCATGCGCCGTCTGAAGGAGGTCATGTAATAAACATCAATGGTAGACATATCGACTACAGATGGGTTGTCCCTTAAAGTCTTGTGCTGTCCCGCTTTTTCAATGCTCACATTCATGTAGAATTTTGCATTCAGTTAAATCTATTTTTAAAAAAATCTGCAAATACGTTAACAACAGAATTGACCAGGCAGTATTTGCAAAACAAAATAAAAATGACGAGGAATCTCGATACGAAGCTGGTCGTTACATTAGTAGTTCTGAGGCAGCCTGGCGCATCTTCTGTTTCCCCATTCATGAACGTTACTCCTCGATCGTTAATCTTGCTGAGCATCTTAATAACAGACAATGGATTCATGGATGTTGTCTGTGACTATTGCTAGGCTCGCAGTCGGAAATTCGAGTCACCTGGTTTGTACTGAAACGCTGTTAGAGTTTGTCTCACTCCTTTACACAAGCTCCATCTACTTCTCGATGTCCTCTTACGTGGCGCTCATCCTCAAAGTGATCATTTCTTGAACAATATTTGCAAATACAACAGCGCTTTTCAAATGAAGTCATTTGGTGCTAATCAAATCTTGGAGCGAATTTGTATGCCTTTATTTAAAGTCTACGGACAAGTGTATCACATGATTGATATTCTTGTACCTATGACGACTGAGGAATAATTTTTTTTACAAATTCATTTCACCGATGACGATGAAATGGAAGCATAAATTCAGTGCGCTAATGATTCTGGGCTTAATTAACAAGACCCTTAATCAGAGACTTCATATCCTCATTCGACAGTATTTCAAATCAAGACACAGAGTTCTAAGTTGTCATTCACGCTGAAAAAATCCATCATTGCCAACAAAGACATGTATAATAAACCTGAAGCACGTGAAGTTGGAGGTGGTCATTGGTCACGAATTTAGTTCGTGTGACTCGTTATCTTGGGTTATGATAATTTACCAATACACTGTCACTGTACACTATTACACAAGAGTACATAAACGCTGGACTCAAGAGTTATTAGGGGTTAATAATATTGAGCTTTATTATATTATCTACTGCAATTTAATCTAAATGATCTCCCATAAATACTCTGGGTTCTTCTAACACGTTTAGCCAAAGAATCACAGATACAACTTGGATTACATTACTATTTTCTACTACTGGTACTATTACTAACAACACCAACTAACAACAACGCCAATACTTTTAGCGTCCTACCCCACTCGCTCTCCCAGCTCTACTGACCAACTCACCACCTGCACACGCTACCGTACTGCCCCCTTTCCCTTTGTATCACTACGCTATACTTATAGTTCGCCTGGCACAAAACAGATGCTCAGGAATTCTAACGCCTTGACAGTCAAAGTGGGGCAAACGTTCGAGAGTAGGAATATTATCTTGAAAATCAGTGACAATATACTGCAACGCATTAAGGAAACACAGAGATCCTATGATGCTCTTCAATATCCCCTCATGTTCTGCAATAGTAAGGACGGCTATTCTGTGTCTATACCGCAAGTTGTTCCTGACAGTAAGTTACCTATGAAGAAAACCGTGTCTGCAGCGAACTTCTATTCATACCAGCTTATGATCAGACAACATCTTGAAAATACTATATTTTTCTTGAGAAATTTATTAAATCAATTTTTTTGTTGATATGTACGCAAAAATTAATCCGAAAGACTAAATTATATACGACTAATCCTAAAGAAAAATACGTTGCTGAATATTTCGTCCATCTGAACGATGCTTTTGAGAAAAACTAATCTAATTTAGCAAAATTTGATCAGGCTTTGATATTACCATCCACCTTAACTTGAGAACCGCGCTATATGCACGACTGTACGCAATACGCAATGACTTACGTATGTAATTACGGCGCCCTCATATATTTATCACATTTAGTGTAAACTTAAATGGACTGACATCGCTGAAGTACTCCTTCCGCATCAGAAACCTCACAGTTGCCCCATTCTCATCAGTCTTGTATTTCATCTGAAAATTCGCAAAATGATAGAAATTGCTCACCAAGAGTAACATTTTCGGCTGTACAACTTGCTATATGTACATCATAGAGTGGCAAAAGCATGGTCTTCACCATGCACACGTGGCTACAGCATAGGATTAATCCAGGTGCCATTGATGATGTCATCCGTGTGATAAATTCCTGATCCAGAGTCTGACCGTACCCTCAACGAAATAGTACAATCAACAATGCTTCACGGTTCATGCCGACCTAATAATATCAACTCAACCTGCATCATCAATAGAATATGCCGTAAAAAGTGCCCGCGTCCCTTTATATCGGAAACTGAGACTGGTGAATATGGTATCTTCAGTACCGCCGGCATGCGCCGTCTGAAGGAGGTCATGTAATAAACATCAATGGTAGACATATCGACTACAGATGGGTTGTCCCTTAAAGTCTTGTGCTGTCCCGCTTTTTCAATGCTCACATTCATGTAGAATTTTGCATTCAGTTAAATCTATTTTTAAAAAAATCTGCAAATACGTTAACAACAGAATTGACCAGGCAGTATTTGCAAAACAAAATAAAAATGACGAGGAATCTCGATACGAAGCTGGTCGTTACATTAGTAGTTCTGAGGCAGCCTGGCGCATCTTCTGTTTCCCCATTCATGAACGTTACTCCTCGATCGTTAATCTTGCTGAGCATCTTAATAACAGACAAAGAATGTATTTCAGACAGTCCAATATTGTCAATAAAGTAAGCAATCCACTTAAGACAACTCTCTAGCGTTCGTTGAACTTGGTAACCACTATAATTTTGCAAAAAAACTTTATTATTATGAAATTCCGTCATATTATGTGTGGACAAACAACATGTTTCGTTGAATGAAACAGTGGAAAACTGTGCCAGGGGTTTTGGTTTTGAAAAAAAGAGAATGTGCTGGATCGGGTCTACACTGTAAACCGGAATAACTCAGAATGTTACCATCTTCGATTGCTGCTCAACAAAATCCAAAGTCCCACGTCTTTGGAATATCTGAGAACAGTTGATCATGTTCTACATCCAACCTGTAAGTCGGCCTGCACGGCACTAGGTTTGTTACAGGACGACAAAAAAGGGGGACGAAACTCTAAAAGAAGTTGCGCTCTCTCGCTAACCTAAAAAAATTCCGTGATCCCTTTGCCTTCATGTTGGTCTTCTGCCAAAGGAAAACCCCTTAAAACTATGAGAAAAACATAAAGACAGCATATCAGAAAATGTTACAAGAGAGACTGAAGGACATCATAAGAAGGCCACCAGAACTTACATTTGATCTATAACAGGTATCTGCAGTTGCTTGAAAACTATGTGATTACTATTTAAGGTGAATCTCTGGACTGTACGTTCCAGAGAGTTTGCAGAAGTTATGTCAAATCCCGAATACTTGAAAGAGAGATCATAAAACACCTAATAATTGACCAACATAGTTACATAAAACGAGCTGCTGTTAAATGATCAGACAAAATACAGTTCATGATCAAGTCATACGCTGCGTTGTCTTGTTCTTGATGCTCCAGGCGGAACTAGTAAGTCCTTCCTCATATACCTCCTGATTGTAAACATCCGAGCGGAAGTAAACATTGCTATAGCTGTGGCTTCAACTCGCATCGCTGCCATTCTTCTAAGGGGTGGAAGAACTGCCCATTCAGCTTTTAATTTACCTCTAAACCTCAGCCATACTGAATTTCCTTCTATGTGTAACATATCAAAGCAGAGCAACTTTGCTGAAGTGCTCAGTCATTGTAGGCTTCTCGCCTGGGATAAATCTACTATGCCACATAGAGATGGTGTTAAGGCTTTAGACAAGACCCTCAAAGATATCCGTAACACCAACAAACTAATGAGAGGGTTGACAGTTCTGCTGACTGGAGTCTTCCGGCAAACACTCTAATGAGTTTCGCGATGACAGCTTTAGTCAAGAAAATCATAAAATTACTATTCTTTCAAATCTCTGTCTCCTCGTGAATACATTACCAGCCTTGCTTAAACATTTTTTTCCCAATCTATGAAATCTCAACAAAAAAGACGTGTAATGGTTAAGAGAGAGAATATATTAATAAGACACGAACAAATTGTGTCAATAGAACAATATGAGTTAGCTTTAATAATAATTGTACAATATACAGAATTAAACGTTTCGGCACATGCCTTCATCAGTACAAACAAACACAACACATTTAAATAAGTATAAATTAAATTTACATAATGTCAATATATATATCCTACCTAAAACAGAAAAAATATAGGAGAGGGCGCTTAAACCTGACAAAAACAAAGTAAAGAGATGTAGAAAGGAAGTGATTCAAACATAATTGGAAAAACCAAACAGGAAAAAGACATGGCAGCTAAGTAAAACTATGGATTTGGTTCAATCCATATGGAGACAACGTACCAAATCTAGTTATTAATTTGTTCTCCATATAGATTCTATCTGCAGTGTTACTAGTATAGAGTATACCAGTAACTACAATATCTGAGATACCATTATGGTTAGGGCTATTGAAATGTTTGGAGACCGGACAGAGAGCGTGTTTATTTATGTTATAGAGGTGCTCTCTGAAACGGTCCCCAAGGCGACGACCTGTCTCTCCTATGTATAGTTTACCGCACTTTTTGCAAATGATGGTGTAAATCACGTTGCGACTTGTGCAGGTAAAGCCATCTTTTATTCTGAATACTCCCAGAGGGAAAGTGATCGTATCAGTTTCGATCACATAGGGACATGAGTTGCAACGGCTACGGTTGCAACATTTTGTGCCTTTATATGCTTTAATAGCAGGGAGGTGGCTTCTAACTAGCATGTCCCTAAGGCTCTTGTCCCGCCGGAAAGCGAAAAGAGGAGGTTTTCTAAAAATCGCATTTGTGACAGGGTCCGCCATAAGAATGGAGCGGTTTTTAAGAACCAGAGAGCGAGCTTTTAGGTTGTGGGGATGAAAAGTTAAGATAAATTTAGACCTATCGCTAGTGTCAGAATGAGTAGCTTTAAAAGAAGCCTGTCTAGTCATACCTTTAACTCGAGTGACAGCTGCTTTTAAAATTTCTTCGGGGTATAATCTGCGTCGGAAAAAATCCAACATTTCAGACATTCTTTCTCCAAAATCTTCTTCATTAAGAGAGAGAACTATGATTATACCGAGAAATGAAGTGACTACAACTATAAAACATATTTTACTTCAAGAACTACCTAAAACAAAAAAGTCTTTGGATTCAGTTGTTGAAGACGCCGTGCACTATCCAGCAGAGTTTCTCAACTCGCTAAGTCATCAGTGCACTCCTCAACATAATCTAATTCTTAATGTGGGGGCATCACTAATGTTACAAAAACTTCGTGACGGTACCAGACTTCAAATCACGTGGCTGCAAAAGAACCTAATCCAGGTAACTATTTTTAACTGGCAGTGTATCAGGGGAGACAGTTTTTATTCCTCGCATCCAAGTTATACCCTCTGACCTCCCATTTTAATTCAAGCGCCTCCAATTTCCATTAAGACTCAGCTTTGCAATGAAAACTAATAAATCTTAAGGACAGACCTTACAAAAAGTTGGCATTGATCTGACTCAAAATTACATTTTGTATGGTCAACTAACTATACTTTGAATGTTAAATTGTGAGAATCAGCGCACAAATTGGTCATACTACAACCTGACGGTCGAACTGACAACGATGCGTACCAAGATATACATAACATATAACTATTGGTAACTCTTCGTACATTTATTGATCATTTCTTACATTTTTTTTAAAGGGCTCTCCACAACGAAGCGCGGGTATTTTGCTAGTCATCCCATAATTTTTTACACTACAAAATATGACATTTAATTCATAACATGGAAGTTGTCCTGTTCCAAAATATGTCATTTAGTTTATGAAATAAAAGTTGGCCCATTCCAAAATAGGACAATTAAATCATCACATGAATGTTGTCTCTGTCCAGCTTCATTATGACATTATTATAGGGAATGTTTAACAGCTTCCAATTCGTGACCGACCGAATTGCGATCAATTTTGGACTTGTTTCAGTTTAGGCCGTAACTGAAAAGTGAACTTTTGCTTTAAATGTCGGTTTACTTTCGGTTTCGTATGAAAGTAATTGAGACTTTCGGCCATATGGCCGAAAGTGAATGAGGATTTCGGTCACCTACCAGATGTCAAACTGTCAGTCTGCCGGCAATCCGATATTCATTATTGCTCGAATTCTTGATGTCAGCGTATGTTATATGATTAAGGCACTGCAAAAAAATCTGACAGCTGTTTGATGACGAANTGTGTCTATTGCCTCAAGCCTTCAAACCCCCAGTGCATGATTCCCTCACAAAGTGGCACTGGAAATCTGTGAAATTTCCTCATCAACACCAGGAACAGAAACATTGCAAATCCCATCTACATGCATAGGAGCCAAAATGATCAATAAATTGATCGTGGGCCCTTAATATATAGAAGAAGAAGGAGATGTCAAATTGTCAGTCTGCCGGCAATCCGATATTCATTATTGCTCGAATTCTTGATGTCATCGTATGCCATATGATTAAGGCACTGCAAAAAAATCTGACAGCTGTTTGATGACGAAGCTTTCCTGTATTGTAAAAAAATATTCATTTAATCCGAGGAAATGTAAACAAATTTGTGGAAGAAAAACTAATGGAATGGTCATATATCAATATTTTTGTTTCAATTTGTTTCTATTATAAAAATTTGCTGCCATAAGGAATTTCAATTCCTTCCTTAATGATATTCATTTTGATTTATTATTATCATGCTCATCAATTTTGTCTTAAACATAGGTAAATAATAATGAAAAAATTCTATGAATTGGTAATATTTCAATTATTATTATTATTAATATATAAAATAAAGGATACTTAGTCTTTTTCAATTCATTCATTTCTTGAAATGCATCATAATCATGCCCATAAACATTGGTATTGACGAAATAACACGCGGGTGCATGTATCCCTGGTTCTTATTATAATTTTGTAGTAGGCCTACTGCAAAACTGTTTATTTTTATGATATTAGTGACAATTTACATGTCTTTTGGGAATCTACGTCGAGAGACCCGTCAGAACTACAAATTTCAGAGACCCTGTTAAAAACAAATTGCCCCACAAATGGGGGGGGGGAGGTTTGTTGCCGAACAGTCTAATTACGTCAAGAGCACGGAAAGACTAGTGTGTTAGTGGCAGGCTAAATATTAATACTGGGTTATCTTGCAAGCTATTTATAAAAACACAAACGATAACCGTGAAGCAATATGATTATATTTGTATAACCTTAATAATTGCTATCTATGTGACTATTGACTCTCTTAGAGACTAAATAATTATTGTAGGAAGTATCAGGTATCCGTTCTAGGTTGTAATAATAGTAAAAAAAGAAGAGGCTACTCATGAGAATATTTTCATGAATTTAGCCACCCTTCCTCACCCCAAAAGGTCCACATTTTCTCTTACCATACTACCTTAAAATAAACATTTTAAATAACTTTAAATTTCTTTTAAGTTAAAATGGTCAAATCCAAAGTATTCATTAAATGTTTATTTACTAATATTCACGATGATCGGTTTCGGCCGAAAGTCACTTTAAAATTTTTGTTGCATTTTCCGTTTCGGCCTAAACAAAATTTATTTAACTTTCGGCCTAGTTTCGGCTTTTGCTGAAATCATAAAATCATTTTCGGTCGGTCTCTACTTCAAATCATCGTTTCATAAGTTTCTAAAGTTTTTAACTGAAATGAACCTTGAACTAAAGTCAAGGACACTTGAAACAAAAATTGTATATTATGGTTGGAAAAGCACAGTTATAACGCCCACATAAATAAAGTGTTAACATTATTATCTAAAGGTTTGCCCGTTTATAATAAAGGTTTAAAGGTTTAAACTATGTTTTAAAATTGTAAATCAGTTTATGTAACTCAGTGTTAAAAGTCATAATAATAATTTGGTATCCAAGTGGGCCAACATGAGTTCGGAAATAATTGACGTAGAGTGTTATTGTATAATTATTATAGAACACTTTTTAACAAGTCTGACATTGATTGTGTTATATTACGTATAATAGAAAACAACTGCTGAAAATACACAGTGAAATAGATTATGTTATTTTATGTATAAAGAATATATTATTTTTTTTTTAAATTGTAGAGTTTTATGTCAAATATTTTTAAAATCATAATTAAATATAAACACAAATGCTATAAATCGATTGAGGTCCCACTTGTTGAGGTCCCCCTTGTTAAGATCCCACTTGTTGAGGTCCCACTTGTTGAGATCCCTCTTGTTGAGGTCCCACTTGTTGAGGTTTCACTTGTTGAGATCCCACTTAATGGTGTTGTCAATTAGGCGCCATTTGATTGACCACTTAAACAAATGACTCACTAAAATAATAATGATAGGACCACTATCACTAACATTAACATTTAAACATTGTTTGTTTTGCGTTGTCAAGGTGAGGCCATAACAACGTGTTGCACACAGTTTACTCTATCAAAACAGGGGCAATAACATGTGGTGAACACATTTTACTCTAACAAGAGTAGGGCCATAAACATAATGTGAACACATTTTACTCTCATTAGCATGGGGCCATAACCCACGTGGTGTACACATTTTCATTCTATACAAAGCTTAGCCGTAACCACGTTGAGCACACATTTTCACTCTATCAAGAGTGGGGAGATAACCAAGTCATGAGCATATGTTCACTCTATCAAGTGGGGTCATAACCAAATGATGCACACGTTTTTAATTTATTAAGAGTGAGGCCATTGTGACGTGATGAACACATTTTTAATCTATAAATATTTGGGGGCTAACCACGGTAGGCCAACATTTTCACTCTATCAAAAGTGGTGCTATAACCATGGGTTGATATATTCTAACTTTATTTGGAGTGGAGCCATAACCACGTGATGCACACATTTTCATTATATAAAGAGCGTTATCAAACTCTTATAGATAGATATAAAGTTACCAAAGTGGCTATCCGCACCCAGGTATCAGAAGTGAGAGGTTGGGATTAAAAAAATATTTAAAATATTATCGTTGAGTTTGTAAGACAAAATGAGGTATGAAATGAAAGATAATTGAAATGATATAATGTTTGTAAAAAAACTTCTTCACTTCAACTAAAATAAATTAACACAATGGACTTTCGAATGGGATTTAGTTTAAAGGGATCCGGGTACTCATAGCCGCTATTCGGACCCAGGTCTCTTTAGACTAAATCCCATTCAGATGTCATTTATAAAGAAAATAATATTTCAAATAGATGTTTTAAATTCAACCTCTCTGTTCTGATAACCGGGTGCGAATTGTGCAGCCTTTAGTTAAATGATAAGAAGTTTTAAATTAGAAATGTTTGAAAAATTCCTTAGTCTATGAAATTTTATTTTAAAATATCTCTTCCCACCATTTCTTTTGTAAACAAAGGGATGCAAGTAGATAAAGAAAAGAAGCCTTACACGTGACGAATTGTATCAGGATAAGTGTATGATATAAATCAAATCACATAAAAGATACCATTGGGTTTATCATGGTAATTATATGATGTATCAATCAATTATTTAAAGCGATGTTTTCTGCTTTTATCCTTTTCATGCCCGTTCATTTATTATTGAAAAGATTTTAACTTTTGTCTCTGAACCGCTTTTAAAACGAATTTGTATTAATGCGCGCCTCGAAATTGTTCATTAGGTGTAAAAAAAAAAAAAAAAAATCAACAGTGAGAGTATAATTGATTTATTTTAACTTTACAATGAGAAGCAAAATGTTTTTGTGTTGAAACTGTTTACTATTGACAGTTCATTTGGTGAAGAGGATATATCTTTAGAGTGGTAAAAGATGTGTTGTGTGTTAAACTTTCAGTCATCACCCCATCTCCTCGGCCAGAAAATCATTATTGCACTCATCTCCTTGGCCCGTAAATCATCATTAAAATCATTACAATCATCTCCTTGGCCAATAAACCATCATTTCATTCATCTCCCCGGACAGCAAACCATCATTACAATCATCTCCTCGGCCTGTAGACCATCATTACAATCATCTCCTCGGCCAGTAGACCATCATAACAATCATCTCCTCGGCTAGCAAAATATCATTACAATCATCTCCTTGGCCTGTGGACCATCATTACAATCATCTCCTCGGCTAGCAAAACATCATTACAATCATCTCCTGGGCCTGTAGACCATCATTACAATCATCTCCTCGGCTAGCAAACCATCATTACAATCATCTCCTCGGCTAGCAAACCATCACTACAATCATCTCCTCGGCCAGTAGACCATCATTACAATCATCTCCTTGGCCAGTAAACCATCATTACAATCATCTCCTAGGCTTGTAGACCATTATCAAAATCATCTCCTTGGCCAGTAAACCATCATTACAATCATTACCTCGGCCCAGTAAACCTTCATTACAATCATCAAATATTTTCTTTTAAATTGTGTTTTTCTATTACTCACATTTTAAAACGTTTGCGTCAATGTCATCTTTTTTTTTTCTCCTACGTCACAACCAGGAAATCTACACACTGAGGATTGACATGAGAGAGGGAAGTAATGTGTACAGGGCTGAGTATGATTCTTTTATGGTGAAGAATGAGTCAGACAAATACAGACTCCATCTCGGTGTTTTCAGTGGTAATATCAAGGACTCATTGAGTTACCATAACAACACGGCATTTTCTACACCAGACAGAGACAATGATGATGGTAGTGGCATTCAGTGTGCTCAAGTTTATAAATCAGGCTGGTGGTATGCGGGGTGCTATTTCTCCCATTTAAACGGTGTTTGGGGTTTGAAAGCAGACTGTGGTTTACGTTGGAATGATCACTCCGACTGGAAATATTTGGATTTTGTTGAAATGAAATTAAGACTCAAATAAAATGTCCGTCTACTCAGGTCATGACGTCTTTACATTTCTATGTAAAACTCACTGGGTTGTTATTGCTTTAAAAAGTGTTGTTAGTATTCTAAAAGTTAATAGAAACTAACAAAATGTATTATGTTTTAGATTCTTAACATCATAAATAGGAAATGTAGACTGCAGACATGATTAGGAAATGAACTGACCACTGAAGACATGACAAAAGGACACACTGACAACTTAACACACTGACTAATGAACACAAATAAAACATACATAAAGCTTGATTGTTAGTGAATTTAGATACTTTTATTTTGTATTAAAGAATCAGTTATTTAAAATAAATTTAAATTGCACTTGTATTTATCAAATATTTGAATTTCGTTAATTCATTTAAATTTCATTTTTTTTTTCAAAACATAAATCTCAAAACGAAATTTTATTAATTAACAACAAATTTCAGCTGCTCTATATTTCCATCGACTGTGTCTATTTATTGTCTTTTTTTGGGAGAATAAATTTCTAATAATTAATCATTGTTAGCAACAAATTTTATAATTATTATATATTTTTTTATCAATCAAAGCCTTTGAATGGTTTACATGTATATGATATTACCTTTATGTATGAACATATTTTTAAATTACAACTGTTAAACGGAATTGTGTTGGGTTTTTTCCCTCCTTTTCTACAAAAAATAAAGTTATTTTAGCTAAGTCACGGAAAAGAAAATGTTAAGAACGCAAACTAAATATTACTTATATAAAATATACATATAACTAAAATATAAATGAACGTATGTATGTATGTCCAGTATTTGCTCCTACACCATTAATGCGACTGCGATAAAACTTTTAAGAGTTATGTACCACAAGCTCGCAACTTTTTCTGAGTCATTACAACTCTTTTAAATATTACCTTGCGGGCCTTCAAGTCTTAATATATTTTTTTTCAAAGAAGAGTCTCATCAAAAAATAATTTCCGTAAGCGCTCCTATACCATTAATCAGAATGCGTCAAAACTTTAGTGAGACAATTCGAGCACGCCTGCAAAAGTTTTTAAATGATTACAACCATTTTACTATATTTCGTTTTGAGCCTGGGGCCCTCTAATTTTTTTTTTTTAAATATGAGCTACAAAAATATCATTTCAAACACGGCTAATGCATGGTTGGATAGAACATTATTCAAATATAAAATCCCACATTTAATTTTGATTGTGACATTATAAGTATGTTTCGGAAGTAAAACAACCATTCTATTATATTCCGTTTGTGGTCAAGGGCCGACAATTCATTTTCCTCCTTTATTTTAGATATATACTTTTAATGTCCGCATACGTTTCTATACCATTCATCCGATTACGATACAACTTTAGTGAATTGATATGTCCCCGCCAGCATATGATTCTTAATCAATACAAACATGTGCACTTCTATACCATTTATCCAAATGCAATAAAAATTAGAGACACAATTTGTTCATGACCGAAATGGTCTTTGAATGATTACAAACATTTTAATATGTTTAGTTTTGAGGAAGAGTAACTATTTCAGTTTTTTCTGACATGAGTTTTATATGAACATAATTTTAAAATAGAACTAATGCATCCTTGAATGCAATTTGTGTCAAATACAAATAGCGACATTTTAATTTATGTCAAATACAAATAGCGACATTTTAATTGGTGTCAAATACAAATAGCGACATTTTAATTTTTGTCAAATACAAATAGCGACATTTTAATTTATGTCAAATACAAATAGTGACATATTAATTTGTGTCAAATACAAAAAGCGACATTTTAATTTGTGTCAAATACAAATAGTGACATTTTAATTTGTGTCAAATACAAATAGCGACATTTTAATTGATGTCTAATACGAATAGCAACATTTTAATTTGTGTCAATTACAAATAACGTCATTTTAATTTATGTCAAATACAAATAGCGACATTTTAATTTGTGTCAAATACAAATAGCGACATTTTAATTTGTGTCAAATACAAATTGCGACATTTCAATTTGTGTCAAATACGAATAGCGACATTTTAATTTGTGTCAAATACAAATAGCGACATTTTAATTCATGTCAAATACAAATAGCGACATTTTAATTCATGTCAAATACAAATAGCGACATTTTAATTTGTGTCAAATACAAATAGCGACATTTTAATTTATGTCAAATACAAATAGCGACATTTTAATTTGTGTCAAATACAAATAGCGACATTTTAATTTATGTAAAATACAAATAGCGACATTTTAATTGATGTCAAATACAAATAGCGACATTTTAATTTGTGTCAAATACAAATAGCGACATTTCATTTTGTGTCAAATACGAATTGCGACATTTTAATTTGTGTCCAATACAAATAGCGACATTTTAATTGGTGTCAAATACAAATAGCGACATTTTAATTTATGTCGAATATACAAATAGCGACATTTTAATTGGTGACAAATACAAATAGCGACATTTTAATTTATGTCAAATACAAATAGCGACATTTTATTTTGTGTCAAATACAAATAGCGACATTTTAATTGATGTCAAATACAAATAGCGACATTTCAATTTGTGTCAAATACAAATAGCGACATTTTAATGTGTGTCAAATACAAATAGCGACATTTTAATTTATGTCAAAAACAAATATCGACATTTTAATTGATGTCAAATACAAATAGCGACATTTCAATTTGTGTCAAATACAAATAGCGACATTTCAATTTGTGTCAAATGCAAATAGCGACATTTCAATTTGTGTCAAATACAAATAGCGGCATTTCAATTTGTGTGTGACATAATAAGTAGGTTTATGAATTAATATAAACCATTTTACAATATTCCGTTTGGTTTCAGGGCCCTCTTTTTTTTTTTTTAATACGTGAGCAATAAAAATATAATTTTAAACAGACATAATGCTTGAGTGGATAATAATAATAATAATAATAATCAAGTTTATTTGAAAAACACGCTAAATCCCCAAAAGCTCGAAGCGCGGTACAAAGTCAACCATTTTAAAAAGGAGAAAAAAAACAATATAAAATTTACAACATTTCAGAATTTAAAGCTTAATGGTTGGAATTTAATCAAATACAAAGAGCGATTCTTCCATTTGTGTGTGACGTCATTTATTAGGTTGACATTTGTTCGAGTACGCACCAGACGGTAAAACAAGAAACAAAATAGTGTGTTTATAAAAAGTACTTACATTAATAATTGAAACAGAACAAAACACTTTATTTCTTTGCGTGGCATCGCAACGCATGTCGTGATTTTGCTAGAAGTTATACATATATAATAAGAAACACTCGCTCAAAGGAAACATTTTCACTTCTTTTTTCGCAATAAATAAAATATTAACTTAGTGTTAGTAACTCAAGTTGAATAACAAACTATAAATTCTATTGTTTAGAAATTTAAAAAAAAATGTACAATTGGTTGACCTCTACTCAATAAACTCATATTTTTTGCTTCGGGAAAATATAATAAATCACTGTCATAATTTCATAAAGTAATTTTATTGCCTATTTATCTTTTAATTTAATTTAAATATATCAATCGATTATAATATGAAATAAATGAACATAAATTATCTCTTTTTAACAATTGCATTTTTTTTTCCTTTAAAAATTATATTTATGATTAAAATAACTCTAATAAATTAATGTTCATTCGATACTTATGGCATATTGATTGCACTCTGAAAGAAAATCAATAATGGAAATTAAAATATAGCCAATGTTTATCTCCAATGTCATGATAAGGAAACGTTGATCCAGTTTTAAAACATAAGGTCATTATTATTTTGTTGCATCATAACTGTTTCTATTTTTAACATTATATGATTATAGTTTAAAAAAAATAACTGTGACTATTTGAATGTAATCCATTATAAATTTCTTACATCGTACCTGTAAGCACTTTAAACATATTGTTACTATAACTTTGTAAAAAAAATTGAAATTATTTTAACATAAAGTCATTATAACTTTCTTAGAACATAACTTTAACTATTTTAACATAATAACATTATAAATGTGTTACAATATAACTGTAACTATTTTAACCTACTTAATAAAGTTTAATCAGCAGTTACAAGTTTGTGTTATTCGCTCTTTGTTATATAAACAAATAAACAATGTTTACTGAATATTTGATGTTTACACATGAACATTTGTGTGTATCAGAATAATAAGGAGAGGGGAGATCGAAATAGATTGTGAGAGAGAGGGAGAAAATAAGAGCGACGTGATGATAAAGAAATGACGATACACGATAGATATAGAAGAAGGAGCGGATGGAGTGAGAGGTTTGTTTTGAGAGTGGATGAGATGGATTTATCGTTTTATCATCATTATTATTTATACGGTAAAAATAATTTAGTTCACATTTTTCACTACTGTTGTGAAACAATAAATGGTTACATAGTCGTGGTTGCTTAATGTTGGATGTTTTATAAGTGATATTTTCACATAAATATTTTATTGATAAGATAGAACAGGTTACATATAAAAAAGTGTTTACATTTATTTTATTTTAATAACACACCATATTTCCTAATACAGAGATCTCAAACTCAAATCATCCGGGTCCACAGGACCACATCAAGTAGAAAATACATTGATTACAATTTTCAATAAAGTCAACTGTAACAACCCGCTCAAGCTTTAGTAATAAAAAAGTGTTCCCAATAACAAGGCTCCACTTTCTTCCTCAAACTCTTTGTTGCTAGAAAATTGGCAGCGCTTCTTCTTACACAGCTGAGCAACATTTGGCTTGAGAGTGGAAGTGACTGAGACCATCAGTATTGCTTGAAGATGCTCATCAATAAGTTTGCCCCTGAGTTTTGACATGTAAAATTTCATAAAGGGAAAAGAGCTTTTCACACCAATTAGTTCTCCCAAAAAGACACACGAAACTTGAAAACCTCAGTGAGGTGGAGGACAATGCTCTCATAAAATGTCCTTGCTTTTCATTTTCTCCATTCACTCCCTGAATGACACGGAAGATCAATCAGCTCCCCTTAAAGTGCAAGTGGGAATGGGAGGGGGTGTAACTTCAAGTATAAAGGAATAAGGATCAACAGAAGGTTGAAAAGTGTCTCTTTGTGTTTTAAAGTCAAAAAGAATGTGATCTTCTTCTTCATGTAGCTTTTCAATGCATCAATATACTCATCACTGAATGATGTTTCCGAATCCACGAGTAATTTTCATTTTAGAAAATGTCAGAGGTTTCTCTAAGAACTATAACACAAGTTGTGTGCCGACTGTCCTGACATTATCATAGGCAACACTGAAAAGTCTATTAACTTCTAACTGAGTACATTCAGCTCCTGTGTAATGTCAACAAAAAATACTATATAGAGATTAACGTCTGATCTGAGTTCCAATCAAATCTGTTACTAGATACAGAAAAGCGGTTGACCTGATTGCTGCATGTGTTACATGTCAAAATAACGAAGTCTGAATTTAAGGTTTGACAAATAGTCAGTATATGTGCAACATTAAAAATCAAGATCACTTCATTTGTGTAAATGCAGTTCAAATATGAGATTATCCTAATTATAATTAAGTACATATATATATATATATATATATATAAATTATATATACACACATATGTATATATATATATATATATATATATATATATATATATATATATATATATATATATATATCATTTTATATTATATATTATTGTTTTTTTTTT
>CAXITT010000106.1:0-115251 GCA_964033795.1 Lymnaea stagnalis | reverse complement strand
TTTTTTTTTTTTTTTTTTTTGTTTTTTTTAAAATTAATTGAAAATATGCTTTAGAAAAAAAAAAAATAAATTGTAGTAAATGTTAAAATAAAAAAAGAATAAAAGTTCGAGAATAAAATACAAAGATAATAAGCCCTTTCCTTCCTTTATACAGAGATATTGTGTAATTAATTGATGTTTATATTTCTCAACCCTCCCAAGGTAAGTTTTATAAAAAGTAATAACTGTAAAATTCCTTTAAAATTTCTATTTCGCTAATGTCGATTAATTGTACAAAAAAAAGTTCACATTCTTCCTTGTCGTAAAATATCATTTTTTTTTAAAAATAATAAATATAGAGATATAGCTACCCTAAAAATCAACGCAATCTTTAAAAAAAAATTGCCGGACGAGATACGTCATCAGAACTTTAAAAAAGGGAGTTTACCATTCAGAAAAATAATGTCAAAGTCGCGTTTGCTCTATCTATTGAATAAACACATTGATTCAAATTTTAGAATATGTCAACACAGACAACAAAAGAGACATAAAAGATTGTCATTTGAAACCCAACACATGACATTAATTCATTTAGATTGTGTTATTTACGTCATGGTTTATCTTATAGGAATAACATTATGAAATTTTTGATAAAGGAAAATTTGTTCGAATCTGTTTCTTCTGTTTATTCAGAGTTTAATTTTTTTCAAAAACAATTTGTAAAATATAAAAAGAAAGAAAAGCCACCAAAATCTTCTGTATAAAAAAAACTTTCATAATTTTCTCCTATTTTTACAAAGTATTTTCTTCTTAAAATCTAATAATTCTGCATGTCATAAAATCGTGTATATTAAAACTGTTTAAAAATAACTAGTTTTAATCTTACTTCCATTACTTCATTTTTCTTCGTGATCACCATTTGTCATGGTAAATGTCTCTCGAAATAATAGTAATTGATTGTTTCTTTTAAATAGTTGTATGGCTCTGAAATAATATCTCTGCTTTTGATTCTTTTCGTTTCCAATTTATTGGGTTAAAATTATTAAGAACAAAGATATCTGATGTTGATTTATTTCGTTAACAATATTTGTAACGAGGAACAAATATAGATTTTAAAACTGCATGTTCAATACGGGATTTAAATGGAATAATAAAAAAAAAATACAAACATTTTTTACTAGATAAATAATGTACAAATAGTATATTTAAGATCCAATGTCATTAAAATAATGCTACATAACTGTATACTAATTATTAGGTTTAAAGTTTTCTGTGAAATAAATCGTCCAAATTATTTAATTGAAAAAAACTACACTACTCACATTGATTTATAGAATATTTCATTTCATAATTTATTAAATTCATCTTTTTACTGACCCATACACTACTTTAGATGATACGTTTATGCCAACGTTTTACAGAAATATACACTACATCAGATGATAACATTATGTCAATGTTTTACAGACATATGCACCAACTTAAGTGTTAAAATTACGATTAAGTTTACAAACATATACACTACTTTAGATGATAAAATTATGTCTCGTCTTATAACATATTATCTCTTTAAAATCAGACTATGATGATTTCTAAAAAAACTCTTTCTCTTATTATTGGAGTAATTATTGAGGGTGGGGGACAGGCATTTACCTTCAACTTGAAATACTTTTTTTCTGTATACATGCTCTTTACATTTTAGTTTTTTGTTATATGGGACAGGAAATGGGGTTTGGGAAGTCATGAGGGACTACTATGTGTCAACATGTTAATGGCTATCTTAACACTAAACACTAATTACAATAGCAATGTGATACACTTTCTTTATGCCCCTTAGATAAAACAACTACATGTTCATGGCTATCTTAACACTAAACACTAATTACAATAACAAGGTGATACACTTTCTGTGTGCCCCTTAGATAAAACAACTACATGTTCATGGCTATCTTAACACTAAACACTAATTACAATAACAAGGTGATACACTTTCTGTGTGCCCCTTTGATAAAACAACTACATTTTCTGTGTGCCCCTTCGATAAAACAACTACATTTTCTGTGTGCCCCTTCGATAAAACAACTACATTTTCTGTGTGCCCCTTAGATAAAACAACTACATTTTCTGTGTGCCCCTTCGATAAAACAACTACACTTTCTGTGTGCCCCTTCGATAAAGCAACTACATTTTCTAAACCTATTGTACATCAGGTAGTAGATCGACCTTGACATGAAAGCGATAGATAACTAAAGGGTAAACGGAAGTCACTTGGTGCGTACTGTATATACAATGTCTTATTGCCATCGGAGTGAGTACATGTACACAATTTCAGGTTAATTTGATTTTAGTAATTGGGACCAAAGTGAGATGCAATATGTAGGTCACTCAAGGGTAAATGGGAGATACAAGCAGACCTGTTTACTCATACGATTTTGGCGTAAAATGTACGATATTGAGTTGTATACTTTATATATATACTGTACGTTTATTTTTTGTACTACCAAGACAATGTATTGAATTCGTTTGTTATGACATTGTACGATTTTAAGACATTGAGGTTACACAGGTCTGATCTAGGGATGTATTGAAAATGAATTATTTTATTTTACTTGTTTGTGTGTAAGTGTACAATGTTTCATCTAAATCGGACATCAGAAAATGGGTCAAAATCATGAGGCAATATGCCACCACATACAAATAATATGTCAGAGAAAATCAATTAAACGTGTATTAAAGTGTATTTTACAAGAAATAAGTTTTTCTCTCGAATTTACTTCAGAGTAACATCATCATGATTACATGGTATTTCTTTAATCACACATAACTTTTTCCTTAATCACATGCTATTTTTAAATCACACATAGCTTTTCCCTTAATCACATGCTATTTCTTGAATCACACATAACTTTTCCCTTATTCACCTGGTATTTCTTGAATCATACATAACTTTTTCCCTTAATCACTTGCTATTTCTTGAAACACACATAACTTTTTCCCTTAATCACATGCTATTTCTTGAATCACACATAACTTTTCCCTTAATCACATTGTATTTCTTGAATCACACTATAACTTTTCCCTTAATCACATGATATTTCATTACTGACATTTGAGATTGCTTTCAACACATGCAATTGTTAATCACCCATTAGATTTCTTTAATCAAATTATAGTTCTTTAATCACGTGATATTTCATTAATCACACATTATATTTACCTAAGAATATGATTTTTCTTTAATTACAGATATAACTGTACTAACTGTAGAGATATATGCCTATTTAATTAGATTTTATATTTCTGAAATCTTACAAGTATTCAATGTATTTCCTAACACATTTTCAACAATAAACAATAGTATATTTTTATTTTTTTTATTTTCTGAACTCTTTAAGATTTATGGTGATTTCAATAGAAACTGAAGTGATCTTAAAAATGTAAATGTGTCATTGAATGCAGATGTCTGCGCGGCATTAAAATCATTTCTTATAACAAATGGCAAGTTTAAATACTACACTTTAAATACGTTTCTAGGTAAAGGTTATGCATTAGTTTTATTCAGAAATATATAACAGTTCAATTCTAATCACGTAAATGTTACAAATTCAATCAATGGGAAGGAAAACAAAATGTAAATGAGTGGCGTTAAACGGCGGCAGTTTGATTAAAACACATACAGACGTTTAAGTAGAGTGAGTATTTCACAAGTAGATTTAATGATAAGGAGAGTCAATCATTTAACGTAAGGCGTCACATTCAATGAATACAACTCTGAAGTATTTGCTTGTCAAGAAATCTTAAAACAAATTAATCAAAAACATATTAAACCTAACTAAAATCATCAAATATGATCGTGATGTCGAGTATAAAATGAGAAAAACAGAGTAGGGTTAAACCTGGAAAATTAAACGTAACAAAACAACGAACGTTTCGGCAGAAAGCCTTCTTCAACGAACAAAACAATAGAAAACACTGTATAAAAGTAAAAATAAGAAAAATTAAGTAATAGCACTTAGCTTGGAGGTAGTATCCGTAGGACTCAAAAGATGTGACGTCAGAGGATTAGCCAACATCTACTATGTGAGTCAGACGTGGAGTGGTCTCGCCATTTATATGTTTATTTCATATATATTGTATAAAGTTGTCAGTCCAATTTCTGAATACTTATTGGACAAAACGCTGACCGATAATAAACCTCATAATTTGTTTTTTAATTATATTTTTAGAGAGAAATAAAATTAAAGTTTGGAATAGAAATGTGATAGAAAGTTTTTAATAGATAGTAACTGGAGAAAGAAACTGATTAGATACAAGTAAATATGACTTGCTTAAAGCTTAGTTTGCTATGCATTTAGACACGCCGTTAGTGTATAATAAGGTTGGAAATCTTGTCTAGCAATGCTACAAGAAATGAACTACTAAAGGACAGTAACTGTAAAAGCAATTATAGCAATTGATTTTCAAATTGTCTCTCTTTAATCTTTTGTCTATTTCCCAAGTTTTTTGTGTGTGCTTTTTTTTTCTTGATGTAAAAAACTAAAGAACATAGTTTTGTCATAACCCTGAAACCAAATGTATCAAAGTGTTTAAGGTTGTGTGGTGTCTTTATCAGAACAGCACCGAAACATCCAATGTTGCAGGGGGTCTTAAACCTTATGAGAGTAAAGGAACACTTTTAAACTATAATATACACTATTTTAAAAAATAAATGGATGATCTAATAAGTGGTAGCTGGGTGGCCGAGCGGTCTAAACTGTCTCAAACGAAATAGTTGGTGGTCTGGAGTTCAATCCCCACCAAAGCCATTCCCAAGCAACCCGGGTGGATGGGACTCGTTAGCCTTGGACGGCAACCTGTCTAAGAGAAGGCAAACTCTGAGTTTAAACCAGGAGCCAGAATGATCAACAAATTGATTGTGGGCACCTCAAATATTAGAAGAAGAAGTGTTGTTGTTTATTAAAAATCCAAATATACACAAATTTAGCAATATATTGTATTCATTTCTCTTGTTTCATGTAATATATATTAAAAGAGACAATCTTAATAATAGAAGCTTGCTCATTTCTCTTGCTTTATATAACATGTAATAAAGAGAAACTCTTAATAATATATGCTAATTCATTTCTATTGTTGCATATAACATGTAAAAAAAAGAAACAAACTTAATAGTAGATTATATTCGTCTCATACACAAATTAATGGCAACTCGAACATAAGTGAGTAACAGAATAGAATGCATACTACAAAACAAATGATACAACTTATTCCTCTTCAAATCCATGACCATGTTCAGTGACACTTTCCTCACTTAACTAAATCAGTTAGAGGGTATAAAATTAGAATCTTGAAAATATCGGATGAATGAAAAGCCCGCATGAAGATGGAGCAAAAAAAAAAAAAAATTCTATAGGGAAACTCACTTCCCAGCCCTGCTACATTGAGGAGATATTCCTTTTTTTCAAACGTCACATGATTACAAATTAACAGGATTAAAATCAAAATGAGTCTACTACCTGGGCTAATAATCAAACAGATTCTACTCCCTGGGTTAATGTTCAAACTGATTCTACTACCTGGGATAATGTTCAAACTGATTCTACTACCTGGGCTAATGTTCAAACTGATTCTACTACCTGGGCTAATGTTCAAACTGATTCTACTACCTGGGCTAATGTTCAAACTGATTCTACTACCTGGGCTAATGTTCAAACTGATTCTACTACCTGGGCTAATGATCAAACTGATCTACTACCTGGGCTAATGTTCAAACTGATTCTACTACCTGGGCTAATGTTCAAACTGATTCTACTACCTGGGCTAATGATCAAACTGATCTACTACCTGGGCTAATGTTCAAACTGGTTCTACTACCTGGGCTAATGTTCAAACTGATCTACTACCTGGGCAAATGTTCAAACTGATTCTACTACCTGGGCTAATGTTCAAACTGATTCTACTACCTGGGCTAATGTTCAAACGAATTCTACTACCTGGGCTAATGTTCAAACTGATTCTACTACCTGGGCTAATGTTCAAACTGATTCTACTACCTGGGCTAATGTTCAAACTGATCTACTACCTGGGCTAATGTTCAAACTGATTCTACTACCTGGGCTAATGTTCAAACTGATTCTACTACCTGGGCTAATGTTCAAACTGATTCTACTACCTGGGCTAATGTTCAAACTGATCTACTACCTGGGCTAATGTTCAAACTGATCTACTACCTGGGCTAATGTTCAAACTGATTCAAATCCAGATTCTTTCATAAGACAGTTTATGTCATTACTGAAGTTTTCTGTTAAAACAGAGACTTAATTGAGTACTGCTTGAATTAACTTGATGATTTTCTAATGCTGAGATCAACACTTATAGAAAGTAAAATGATTTTCAATCTATGTTGTATGTCATACCTCTTCTTAATGGCGACATTTCCTTCTCAGGTTAAGTCAAATGTATAGCATGTCTTGTCACAATGTCAAATGTGTAGAATGACATTTTATTTGGGTTAATTTATTATAGTTCTTGAATATTCTAATATAATAGGAACATGTCAAATATATGATGTGGAGTAGTATGTATTATTTTTCCTTCAGAAGTGGAATGGAATGTTGTTTTAATTTTAATTATCGCCTGACTTTCAATGATATATACTCCATTAAATTATATGCATATTATTATAATATTTTTTGAAACGCAATAACAAGGAAATCAATTTAAAAAAGGGTTGTAGCATTTAATGTTACGATAAGAAAAAAAAATTCGATTGAAACTTTAAAATACTTTCTTTTTATTATTAAGCAGCTGGATTTATAACAAAAAAAATAATAGTAATACAATGCATTATTGATAAAATATTTGACAAATTAGCATATTTTAATGCAATATTTTAAAAAAACTATTGAGATTTTTTTTTGTTTTATTTAAATATTTTATGTGTGTCGGAGTATAAATGTTTATGCTTGAAATGGAATACAGGGTAATTAATAGGACACTTCAGCCAAACGCCCTTATCAAGTAAAAAAGAAAGCATTTGATGTCAATACTTATGTGTTCGAATATCTGAGTGTAAATAGTTCTTTAGAAACGACATCATTCTGTGTTACAAATGGAAGTTTTGTGGGCTAAATGGGAGGATGGCAGTTGACGCGTTCATTCCGTCAAGTTTTCTAGAAGGAGAACCTTGACTCCTGGTTCAATTAGATCTTCCGTATTCCTCCTTTTGTTGATAGCACTTTGTTTCGCGCATCTTCTGTCTTTTTGACATCTTCATACTCTGATGTTCGCAACATTTAAAGGCGCTCGGCGTTGATCTCCTATTATATTTTTAAGTTGGCTTCCCTCAGTCTCCTTTTGCAAATGCCCTGAAATTAAAACGCAACTGTAACAATGTTATAATACTGATCTGACAATGCATGNAAAAAATAAATACGTCAAATAATAAATCTTGCAATGAGATATCTTGTCATCGTGCAGATCTAAATCAATCCTTTATTTATGTTTACATATTATGTTACAGTTAAGACGTGTTCAATTTGATTAAAAGTTTTGTGACAAACTCAATTTGTTAGATGTCAAATTATTGCGTTATGTCAGTTTAAGAATATGAAATGTTTCATCTCGGTAGTTATATTATGGGGAAAACACAATTTAAAACTATTTTTATTAGTTTAATTTGTCTAATCGGTAGCGTATATTGGTTGGTGTTACCAGGTATGGTAAACTAATGGTGTCAGCCCCCCACCCCCTTCTTCTTGTATTTCTTCTTGTTAAAAAAAGTCGACTGTATGACAATAAAAAGAATGAAACAATTTAATTAAAGATCAAGAGGTAAATGTATTTAAGAACTGTAAAAGCATTAAATTATAGCCTTTCTTAAAATACCCCTTCCTGGTTTTTGAAGCTGCAGATCGGTAAATCATTTGATCAAAATCAATATCCTTTAACGCATTACTTTCAATAGATCAGATCTAGATCAGAAAAAAAAATGTAATCCCCTAATGTGATTCGGAAATATTCTTGATCAGCCTTGGTTTGAAAAGCTCCGATGACATGAAGTCCCATTCATTAAAGATTTTCAAATCATTAAATATTGACCAGATCATGACTTTTTTAAAATTAAAAATCAGCTGCATTTGATTGTATTCTATTGTTGATAAATATTTTAAACGTTCATATTTTTACAACGCATCATAGAAAGTGGTTAATTTATGGAACGGACAACAACAAATCTTCTTCACTTGCTGATTAGTAGACGGTTGGGTTAAACTTCCATAAACATATCAACTATTTCCTTGAACGCTGATGATCTATCTGGAGTTCAGAATGAAAGCAATCAATATCCTCCGGCATCTCCCTACTGTTTACTTCTCGCAGAGAGAGTCAATCATCTATTAATTTTTTTAGTTTCATTCTTTTTTTAAACCTTAAAATTCTCTCTACCGTTATTTCGTATTGCTCTGATTTTAAAAATGCCTTTTAAATAGTAACTTCCATAAAGTGACCGCGCTTCTAGTGCAAAATATTCTTAATTTCTCGGGTTGGTCAACCCATTGTCCACAGTAAAGCCTTCAGTTTAAAGATGCTGGTGTGTAAGATTAACTTCCTCAAATAGGTCTGCCCAAAGTTAAAGGTAGCAGATAAACTTAAAATCACAGACTTTAAAAAGGACCTTGTGATTTCCTCCTTGCCTCTTAATTTTCAAGAGTATCACACAGAGCGTCAATTGCCCCAATATAATAATCAAACTCATCGCTTACCGTTTAAACAGTAGATTTATGATCACTCCCACGTGTTGTTGACAGTCTTTTAAACGACATTCCATTGTAGTCACTGAAAACATTCCATTGATGAAACTATGCAGCAAAGATAGAAAAGAGTGTCGACAAATGTCAAACATGCAGTATTTTCGACAAAAGAGTGTAACTTATCAAAGTTACCGACCACTTCAATCGGACTTTGTTTCATGTTCAAAAAGATGTTTTTCTGAACTAATTATAAGATCACCTCATTTCTGACGTATCTACCTTGTATTTTTAATAAAGCAAGTATTTGGATAAATTACAAGTGTCGAAAATGTACGTGTTGTCGGTTATACTTTTATAAAATTCTATTAGACCGAGCAGTATGTGCTGTAAATATGCTACTTTTCAATTTGGTGTCATCCCCTGAAATGTTGTTACCCGGTGCGATCTGCACCCCCCCCACCCAACATTCTAGTAGCTATGCCACTAGTCTAATACTTGGTGGTAACAATAAAATATAATTCACCCTTAAAAAACAACAATTGTTTAATAAATAAGGTATTTCTATTTAAAAAATAAATGATCACATGTAACAATGACTACATTACAAGCCACAACTTCACATTAACATATACAACAAAGTCCCCTATTGAAAATTCATTGTTATTTTTAAAAAAAATAATATGTTACACTTAAATTCCAGGTTTTGATTTCACCATGGACAGAAGAGAATATTTGATTAAAAATCAAACGTATTGTGGTCTTCTTCAGTGTCAAGCTGACACAATTAGCGACGCAACTATGGCGAGCCTTATCAAAATGGAGATTTATTATTTAAAAAATGAACAAATTCTGGCCAGCATGTTAGCTGTAAACTCAGATATCCAAGCTCGCACTGGGAATAACACAAAAGTTATTGGGTCAATGTCCAAGGACCATGGTGAATTTCATGTGTATTTTTCTGACACATCCAACTGTTCACAAACTGCTTTTATCTGCAAGATTCAATTTAAAAACTCGACACATTTAATCGAACTTGTTGAAAAAATAATATTACCAATGGACTCTAATGAAAGAGAAGCTGATATTTACGTAAAATCTCAAATTGCTATTGAACACAAAATATTTGATAAATCTGGAGCAGTTATGAAGAAATTAACATCTCATACCAGTTTGATGAATACAGGAAATGAATTTGGTTTTACATTAGGTAATCCTTATTTAATCAATGCAGATGAAATTTCATTGCAAGGTAAAAAATCTCGGACAATTTTAGGAGAAACTACAGAAAATAATTTTGAACAAAAACTTTAGGAAATGAATTTGGTTTTACATTAGGTAATCCTTATTTAATCAATGCAGATGAAATTTCATTGCAAGGTAAAAAATCTCGGACAATTTTAGGAGAAACTACAGAAAATAATTTTGAACAAAAACTTTCTGACTTCGAACAGAAGCTTCGTACACAACTTGATTTATTCATGATTCAAATGTCCAGTAAAATTGAAGATATCAAGTATACAACTAAGGAAACAGAGACAAATATTAATGAACTAAACAATAAAGACATCATAGGACAATGTCATCAAAAAATTGGTGCTGTAATACAAAGCAATATTGACTCAAAGTTATCAAACCTAGAGAGACGAATGGACGATATCATTGAACACGTTGACGAAGTTAAAGTCTTAGTCAATGATTCAAAGCATTTAAAATGCTCTCCTAATGAAATAAACACAAGTTTTAACGAACTAATAAAACAAGAGATGTTAAGAGCATATGAAAAAGCAATGTCTCTACTCATCAAAAACCAAGTTGACCAAAAATTTACAAATTTAACGACACAAATAGTTGACGTTTTTGTAAAAGTTGATCGAGTTAACACCTCATTAAATGATTTGAAGAAAAAACTAAACGAAAATGATAAAAGTTCGGTTTTTATAAATATGACTAGTCAAAACTTCTCTGATGTTAATGGAAATCTGGAAGGCTTGAAAATTAATCAGAGAACATTAGAATCATTATTAGTGAATTTAACAACGAACTTTACACTTGACAAGTACAACACATCTGGAGATAATCATTCACAAGGACAACGTGTAAGAAATCGATTTTTTTCTTTTTAATTATTTTAATACATTTGTAGGGGAAAAAATACGCGACATTTTAACATAAAATAAATATTTGAATATCAAGACATTAAAAAAAAAATATGTTGAATGTTATTTTATTTTAAACAAAGAAACAATTATGTAATTATTTTCTTTCAACTACATTTAAAACATTTAAAATTGTTTCAAATTTTTTTTTTAAAAGTGTATTTTACTGACAAACATGTTACTTCATATTTTTAACACTGTCATCAGTTAAAATGTGAGAGAGGAATGACAAGTGCAAATGGTTCAAGAGTGATCACGTCACTAGACAACAAAAAACAAGTTCTGTGTGATACAGAAACAGACGGTGGTGGATGGATCATCATACAAGTAAAGTCAAATCAAATTTTGGCTTAGAGTTTAAGTATCTCTGATTGTTTTAATTATAGTAATAATAAAACAATAATTATTACATTTACATATTTAATCAAAATGTACTTTTTATTAAATAGCATTGATGCATCTTTAACAGAAAAATATATTTACCTAAAACAAAATATATTTTTAGAACACTTTTTAAATAAAATATTCAATAATACTTTTGAATAACTCAAATAGTAGATTTCGTTTAATATTGAAACCAGAAGACAAAAATAATTCATGAAAATACCTTTCCAGAGACGTGTCAATGGAAAAGAAAACTTCACCAGAAACTGGAATGACTATAAAAATGGATTTGGGTCATTGGATGGAGACTTTTGGATCGGCAATGAACTCATATCAAATATTACATCGAAGGTAAAGATATTTGTTCTTTGAATATTATCAAATTTGAAATCATTTTTGGAGAACTTTGAGGTTAAATTCTTAATATCATATCATTTCAAATAATATCAAATCATTTGATCTATCATATTTCATCTTATTAATTGTATAATATCATTGTCTTATCATATTATATAATTTCATATCATATCAATGTAAACACCTAAGTCTACTTGGATTGATTGATTCGTCAAGTTCTTTCACACGTTGAATACGTCATACTATTCTTACTATCGCTGAATAAACTCAAGAACTTTCAATAATATTTGTAACTTTAACATGTAAGTATTTGCTTAAGCATAAAAACATGAATTTTACTCAGCTCGCTATCAGACATAAATAATACATAACCTATTTCCACAAAGAGTCAAGTACGGGGAGAACGTTCACTAAATAATTATCAAAATTTTCAGTCGCAACAATTATCAATGAACTCCAATACTTGACATATCCCCCCTCTCCCATTCAAAATTTAACTCATGGGGTTAAAGAGACACTCACACAAAAAATTCCCATGAACATCATCAATTACGAACATTCAGATGAACAAAATGGTCCATACCTAAAAATATTATTTTGGTATCACTGAAAATTCAAAATTTAACTCATGGGGTTAAAGAGACACTCACACAAAAAATTCCCATGAACATCATCAATTACGAACATTCAGATGAACAAAATGGTCCATACCTAAAAATATTATTTTGGTATCACTGAAAATCTAACAGGGTTATGATGCACCGCAATTAATTAAACCAATCATTCGTACATAATTCAATTACAATTTAAGAGTTAAAATGCATGTACCGACCATACAAAAATCAAACCATCAAAGGACAACATTAAAATTCTTCATTTTTTCATATTATTGAAATTCAACCAATAAAAAAAAAAGTATATTTATAATTCACATATCTGGGCAAATTTATAAATATCCATACTAAATATGTAATTATAACAAAGATTATCTAATTTATATAATCAATAAGTTGTATTAAAAAAAATCACTGATATTCACTAAAAAAAAACAAACGTATATAATATTATTACAAGTGGGAGATGACAAACCAGCAAGCCCCCCCAAAAAAAAATTAAAAAATAAGCAGCTTCTATTTGCTCTTATATGACGAATGTACATATGGCGGGACGTTCCTTTTGTCCGTGGATTTAACAACTCGACGCTTCAACATATTAATTATCATAGGGCATCCTTCTGGGTGGTCTTTTGACCTGTAGTCACAATTCATAAGGAACTTTAATTTTACAAAACCTATTTTAAAATGTGTACACAATAAATAAATGAATCACATGAACAAAATCATAAAAATCAAAATTTTCAGAGCAATCATTATAATAGCTAATTGTAACATATTCAATTTTAACCATAAAAACAAAAGCTTAATCTCCCAAGTCATGGACTTGAAACCTCACTTCCTCTAGAAAATCATAAGCCAGTGCACCTTTAGAGCAGGCAGCGCTCTCTTTGGCTAATTTAACATATGTTTTCATCTTAATATCAGAGCACTTCTGGCTCTAAAATCTGGACAGCTTTACTCACATTACAATGTTATTTATTTTCATGAGAGTTTTCTGTAACAACACACTACACATTGATTCATCATCAAAACATCTCTCAGTAACACTATACATGTTGAGCAACCCTTGCTCACACTAAATATTGATTCATCTTCAAAACATCTCTTAGTAACACTAAACATGTTGAGCAAACCCTGATCACAACAACTTGTGATACATTTTCATTTCAAATCTCTGCAATAATATCCAAAAACCGGAGCATCCATGGCTCATATTATCTATTAATTTATGTTCATTACCGTTACATATCTCTGTAAAGATATCAACATTTGAGCAACCTTTGCTCACAAAACACAGTAATTCATTTACATCACAACATTTATCAACAACAAACTTCTCTGCTTCCCCCAACAAATGGATTACATTCGCATGTTCAAATATTTTTTTTTAACTATACAAAATATTATTACAAGGCAGATTTTTATTTCTTTTCCCCTCACTATTGCTAGGATAAAAAATATGCACGTGTGTTTTCTCCTCCCTGGAAATATTAAATGTTAAAATTTAACTCTTGTAAAATTTAAGCCTATGTGGTGACTCTCGAATTACCGGCATTATGGAGATATTTTAATGATTGATGATCACATTGAAGAATAAATCTCGCACCGATTAAACAGTAAGCCAATTTTTGAATGTCCCATAGTACGGCAAAACATTCCTTTTCTATTGTTGAATAGCGCGTTTCCCCATCCATTAGTTTATGACGTATTTACCTAACTGGATGAAGGATGCTGTTTCTGTTATGTAATAGACATGCCATTAGTCATTTGGTCGAGGCGTCTTTTAATTATGAACTGGTAATTAATGTCTGGTAGAACTAATATTTGTCTATTAGTTAAGTACTTTTGTATAGCTTCCAATGCCTGTTGGCATTCTTCCGTTCAACGAATATTGTTAGGTCTACCCTTCTTAGTGAGGTTAGTCACCGTTGCAGTTAGTGTTAAAAATTTAGGAATTAATTCGTTGTAATATAAAATCAGACCTACTAAACCTCTTACTTGTTTCTTATTTCTAGGCGGATCAATTCTTAACACTTTATTTAAATTGCTAGTATAAGGTTTCAATAAACCTGCTCCTACTATGTGCCCAGGAACTCCATTGATTGTTCTACAATCTTTAACTTGGAGAATTTAACTGTATACCCGCATTTTTAAGAATGTTAAAAACATGTCTGGTGACATTCACGTGTGTTTCCCAGTCATTTGTGTAGATACAGATGTCATCAAAATATGTACTTACAAGTTTTATATTTGTAAATATTTTCTAAACTATTTTGTTAAATGTTGCTGGGGCAGTTGCTAGGCCAAAAGGCATATAGCTATATTGATTAAGCCCATCAGAGCCTTGAAAAACTTTGTACTCTTTGATCTTAATATGCAGGGGAATCTGCCAGTACCTCTTTGTTAGGTCTAACTTGGTAAAATATTTTACTTTATACAACTGAACTATCAGTGTATCCTGATTCGGCATAATTTCAGCTATTAATTTCGTTATAGCATTACTCTATCTTTCAGCAACGCATGTCCAAATAGAACCGTCTTTCTTTTTAATTAACACCAGAGGAGAACAATACGGTGATTTGGACTCTTCTATTTTTCAAAGGTTTAACATTGCATTCATTTCATCGTTGAAATGATATACCATATGTAGAGATACGGTGTACGGCTTCAGTCTTATTGGTTTCCTATCTTATAATTCTTTTTAATAAATTCAGTTAAAGGTCTTTCCAGCAATATCTGAAATTATATCTTTAAACTCATGTAATATTTCATTAGCTTCAGCTCTCTATGTATCACTTAGATATGTATTAATAGCAATCACTGTGTTATCACTATGGTTAATAACAGGAACAGTCATATCATTACCACTAATGAGTGTGTCTTCAGTTTATTCTTCTGTTATAAATGTTGTTATATTCTTCAGGGAAATAGTTTCTGGCCATCGAGTGGCCATATCAACCAATGTAAGGATATACCTGTTCTTTTGTGCACTTAGTTGGAGGGGTCCCACAATGTCAATAGCAACTTTCTGAAACGGTACACCAATAACTTTTATTTCACCCAACTCTGAAGGTTTAACATGTTCTGACGGATGAGCTTTTTGACAGACAGGACATGTTTTTACGCAATTGGAAATATCTTTTCTCATATTCGGCCTTACATACTCGGCACAATTTCTGTATTTGGTCATCCTAACAGACATTTGAAGAGTCGATTTTCAAAATGATGTATCTCCATTTTCGGCGTTTTGAGATAATCGACTTTTTCTGCTACACAATGTTGGCTCACATTTTCGGAAAAATAAATGTTAATTTAGGTATATATTCAAAATTTAAGTTAGATTTTGATGAAAATTGCAATGTAGGTTAATTAAAATGTATTTATTTACCATTTTAAAATTCGTATTTTGTTTCAAAATGCTGTGTATCCACCTATAAATTAGCAACAAAAATCTGTATATCCATTTTGATTGCTAAACATTATTTCCAGTAGCAAATAATTTATTTTGTTTATAGATTACAAACCACTTACATAATAAACTAAAATAAAGTTGTATCAAATACATTATATAATTGTATATGATTAATGTTTTTATTGATGTATTTTAACAGAACAGTATTATAAATGCTGGAAAGTCCGCTGTAACAGGGTAAAGTTTAGACTGCTGAATCATTGGTGTTTACAAATCTGAATTCTAAACCAAAGTTAAGAATATAATGTTCAATTCACAAATCCTTTTAGTTGAATTTAGAACAACAACAAAATAGAACATAATGAAGTGTCAGATTTCGAGTGTACATCATCTTCAAAAGAAGTTTGGTTTTGTTCCAGGACAGATACTTCTTATGCACACTCAAATCAGAGGGCCAATATTTCTGTTCTGTGGCACCCTTTCTTCTGTAATGGCTGGCTCTGCATGTGAAAGATTGAATGTGTAATAATTACCGAGGCTAACTCTGTAAAGAAACTTTTTATTTTTATTCCCTTAATAATTCTGATGTATATTAACCATAACATATATAGCATCCTTCCGTTTCCATGAGACAATGGAGTAGCTAAATAGTTATACACATTGACGAGAGGCTCACTAGGTCAATCCTAGAATGACAATCATGGCCGCATCTCTCGCAGGAGAATATTGAATCTCAGTAAGATCTTGATTTCCGAATTGGATTTTTTTTTATTCAAGGGCGTCGTTTCGAGTATCTTCAGCCTGTTTTACTCTTTCAAACACTGCTGTTCGCCAGTTTGAGCGATGTTCGGAAATGAAGTCCCATTCGTTTTTTTTTTAAATTCAATATTGGCTTCCCTCATGCTTCGTTTGCAAACGTTAATAAATCTCAGGCGTGGTCGTCCAATATGTCTTGACCCTTCTGCCAACTCTCCATAACCATAATAATAATATTGTAAAATCAAATTTTGTGGTTTTTAATTAAGTTACCGGTAACTGACCTTGCAGAACCATTTATCGTGATGACACGTTTGCGAGAGGATCTTTGCTCCGCTTGAATGAAGAAATGAATTGTCTTTTTCTTTTGTTCAGCTTTTTTTCTTTCATTTTCGACATTTTATAGTACAAACAACTCTTTCATCCAGGCGGCCGTTATGCATACGGTTTGTTCATGTTTCAAGTCGTGATGTTTAGTGCGCATGCGCAGAATGCCGCAGAAAAGCTTGCCAATCACACGGATTGGTCCGAAAATATATGCAGCCTTTCGATAATTAAAAAAAAAATGCACACCGCGTTTTGAAAATATAATCATTTTTAGACAAAGAATAATATAGTATTAAAATGTGTTTTGCAGATTAAATTTAACATGTCCTAAAGGAACCTGGTTTTCACTACAAATATGTACAGCTATCTCATTTTTTGAAAATGGTGGATACCGCGTTTTGAAAATGGACTCTTCATATGTCCCGCTAATGCTGAAGCATGAGCTGTATCAAAAACCATCCTACGGTGAAGCATGAGCTGTATCAAAAACCATCCTATGCTGAAGCATGAGCTGTATCAAAAACCATCCTACGCTGAAGCATGAGCTGTATCAAAAACCATCCTATGCTGAAGCATGAGCTGTATCAAAAACCATCCTATGCTGAAGCATGAGCTGTATCAAAAACCATCCTACGCTGAAGTATGAGCTGTATCAAAAACCATCCTATGCTGAAGTATGAGCTGTATCAAAAACCATCCTATGCTGAAGCATGAGCTGTATCAAAAACCATCCTATGCTGAAGCATGAGCTGTATCAAAAACCATCCTACGGTGAAGCATGAGCTGTATCAAAAACCATCCTACGCTGAAGCATGAGCTGTATCAAAAACCGTCCTACGCTGAAGCATGAGCTGTATCAAAAACCATCCTACGCTGAAGCATGAGCTGTATCAAAAACTATCCTATGCTGAAGCATGAGCTGTATCAAAAACCATCCTATGCTGAAGCATGAGCTGTATCAAAAACCATCCTATGCTGAAGCATGAGCTGTATCAAAAACCATCCTATGCTGAAGCATGAGCTGTATCAAAAACCATCCTATGCTGAAGTATGAGCTGTATCAAAAACCATCCTACGCTGAAGTATGAGCTATATCAAAAACCATCCTATGCTGAAGCATGAGCTGTATCAAAAACCATCCTATGCTGAAGCATGAGCTGTATCAAAAACCATCCTACGCTGAAGCATGAGCTGTATCAAAAACCATCCTATGCTGAAGCATGAGCTGTATCAAAAACCATCCTACGCTGAAGTATGAGCTGTATCAAAAACCATCCTACGCTGAAGCATGAGCTGTATCAAAAACCATCCTACGCTGAAGTATGAGCTGTATCAAAAACCATCCTACGCTGAAGCATGAGCTGTATCAAAAACCATCTTACGCTGACGCATGAGCTGTATCAAAAACCATCCTATGCTGAAGTATGAGCTGTATCAAAAACCATCCTATGCTGAAGCATGAGCTGTATCAAAAACCATCTTACGCTGACGCATGAGCTGTATCAAAAACCATCCTATGCTGAAGCATGAGCTGTATCAAAAACCATCCTATGGTATGGTGTAGACACATCTAATTTATTCTCTATACTACCACCAACGTTATAGGTAAATACTCGGTATCAATTTTTTTCCCTTTTCTCGTAAGTGATTTATCTGTGCTTTGTGTGCTCGACACAATTACTTCCCTTTTTGTTTCCAGTATTTGTTTAACCCCTTATCACTGGATTGATCATCTGCTAACTTTATGTTCTTAAATATTGTGGGAAAAGTCATGATTGCATTTTTCATGCGTCTCTCGCCAGCTAAATCTCTTTTAGCTTGTGATCTGGTAACTACACTATCGTCATGGCTTTCGGATCTGTTATCTTCTTTCATTATAATTCCTAATACAATATCCGTTTCTGAATTCTAAAAAAAAATGGCCAAAAATCTTCCGCTAAATTAGGGATGTCAATATTAATTAAAGCTGTTTGATAAGTCTGTATCGTCCCGTCAATAAGTTTAAATTTATACGCCCTATCATTTATTGCATTGTCCGATACCAGACTCTTTCTGCAACCCACATTTGTATAACCTGTTTTACGAAGTGGAAAGACATCCCTCCCAAATACAAAACATATTTCAATTTTTAGCCTTTCTGTTTACTTACTAAGTACCTCGTCCACACAACCAACAAACTGCATTTCGCAAATATGCGGACCTATATGAACCTTCCTTCCCTACCTATTAGAACAGTGTGTTTTATCCAGTCGGTTGTATTTCGTCCTTAGTCACTTTGTCTCGTGTCAGGGCATATGATATTTATTTAGATTATATCCAGTCTTACTGCTATACATATAACTTTGTCTGTCCCTCTTATCTCTAGGTCTTGTCTGTATTGTTCCCTTATCATAACATTGACGGCAGTTGGTCTTTAGTTGTCCCACCTGTCCGCATATAAAACAAGGGCCAATTAGTCCAACCTCTGCAGATCGACTTCTCAATTTTCCCAAGCGATCTCCCAATTTTTCGGCAGCACCCACTAGCAAAGGAAATGACCTAACTTTTGTTGTTAACCTTACATGTCAAGGTGATTTATTAGTTGTATTATCTATTTGTGCCAATACGTCCACATTTTTTTTTTTTGCAATATGTTCCAAGACACTTTGAACTGCAACACGGTTCATATTTAGTAAAACTTATTGCGACACAAAAAGTCTTTAAGTCTTCGAATATTTTTTCTGTATTAGAGCGTGCCACCCAGTTATCTAAACGTCTAACTAGATAGGAATGGAAGGCTTTAAAATTTTCATTTTCGTGTGTCATTTCTCCCTATACTCTTTGTCACATTACCCCGCACGTTTTAGTACCATTCATTTAACGGTGTCGTATTCCGACAATTTCTGTCTCACGTCATCCGTCATAAGGAAAGAGTGTAGCTTCCCGGTCAACCTGACCTGTATATCGATGATCCACTCATCTTTTGGAACATGGAACATTATTTTGAGTGGCTATTTGTTCACAATTAACAAGTCATTGTTGTCATTCTTCGGTAGGCTTTTGAGTAAAGGATATTTTTTTGTTTTTTCTCGTCTGGCTATTATTCAACTGAACAACCTGTGTTTTGGTTTTCATTTCAGCAAGTCTCATTTCTTTACAAAGTTCCTCTAGTTCAGGCCTGCACAACATACGCCCCGCGGTTCGCATGTAGCCCGCCAGCACCCACTTTGTGGCCCGCGATGTAGCGAAAAACTCTTTAAATAATATTTTGTTAATAGCTCTACCCCTGACCTATATTCTTTTGGCCCGCACAAGTCGTGTCCTATTTTCTTTTGGCCCGCACCAGTTTTTCATAATGTATTATGGCCCGCCTTACATTTTGAGTTGTGTAGGCCTGCTCTAGTTCGTATTGCCTCTTCCTCTCTTTGTCTTTATACATATATCTCTCTCTCTCTATTTAGCTCTACGTTCTTCCTCTTTCTCTTCCCTTACAAGTTCTTCAAATTTCATTCTTATATACTCCTCTTGTTTCTCTCCCGTATAAGAGAGTAATTCACCCCTTCTCCTAATAGATGCGTTTTTTTCCTCTGTACTTATTTTTATTTTACTTCGCTTCTAGTTTTCATTAATTGGTATGATTTTCTAGGATATATCTAGGTATTTATAAATCAATTCTTGGTAAAAACTATTTTTTTTTTAAAGGCTTAATTAATCAAATATTCATAAACATATATAAACTATCATAACAATTTAATAATTTGCCTGGATTGTGAAATGTCCTACATGACGTTAATAACTTGCCCGGAATATCACATAAATGTTTTTCCACTACAAAAATATGACATTTAGTTTATGAAATACAATGTGGCCCATTCCATTATTATTGCTTGACTTCTTGCTGTCATCCTGTGTTATATGATTAATGTTCTTCAAAAATTGCTCAAAGCTGTTTGATGACGTAACTTATACTACATTTGTAAAAAAAAATATTCACTTAGTCTTAGGCAAATGTAAACTATTTAGTGGAAGAAAAACTAATTGAACAATCATATTTATATCCATATTTTTCTTTTAATTTTTTAAAATTATCAAAATTTGCAACCTTAGGTAATTTCAATTTCTTCCTTAGTGATATATTTGATATTTCATTATCATGCTCATCTATTTTGTTATAGCCAAATGTGAATAATATTGAATAATCCTAGGAATTGGCAATATTTTGATTATTATTATTATTATTATAAATATTAAAAAAATTAAGTAAATTTGGCTTTTTTTAATTCATTGATTTCTTGAAAATCCTTCTAATCATGTTCATAAACATTGGTATTGACAAAATAACACGCTTATGCATGTATCCCGGGTTTTTATTATAATTATGTAGTAGGCCTACTGCAAAACTATTTATTTGTATGATATTCGTGACAATTTACATGTTTTTTTTTCAAATCTACGTCTAAATCTAAATATCTTAATATTGATACCTTACCTCATCGATTTTTGTAGAGAGTATGCATGAACGAATTTCAAAATCTATAAATATTTTGGTTTGGGCTTCGGCATTGGTTTCGGCCGAAAGTCCCTTGAAGGTTTTGGTTTCATTTTCCGTTTCGGCCGAAAAATGTTTTCTTTAACTTTCGGTCTAGTACCGGCTTTTGCTGAAAACATAAAATCATTTTTGTTCCGTCTCTACTTCAAATGATCGTTCCATAAGTTTCTAAAGTTTTGAACTGAAATGAACATTGAACTAAAGTCAACGACACTTGAAACGAAAATTGTATATTATGGTTGGAGAGGCACCGTTGTAACGACCACATAAATAAAGTGTTAACATTATTGTCTAAAGGTTTGCCCCTTTATAACAAAGGTTTAAAGGTTTAAACTATGTTTTAAAATTGTAAATCAGTTTATGTAACTCAGTGTTAAATGTCATAATAATAATTTGGTATCCAAGTGGGCTAACATGAGTTCGGAAATAATTGACGTAGATTGTTATTGTATAATTATTATAGAACGATTTTTAACAAGTCTGACATTGATTGTGTTATATTATGTATGATACAAAACAAATGCTGAAGATAAATATTGAAATACATTGTTATTTTATGTATAAAGAAAATAGTTTTTTTAAAATTGTAGATGGTTACGTCAAATATTTTAAAATTATAATTAAATAAAACACAAATGTTGTGAATCGATTGAGGTCCCACTTGTTTAGGTCCTAGTTGTTGAGGTCCCACATGTTGAGGTCTCAGTTGTTGAGATCCCACTTAAAATTGGTGTCAAAAAGGCGCCATTTTATTGATCACTTAAACAAATGACTCATTAAACTAATAATGATAGTACCACTATCCCTAACATTAACATTTAAACATAGTTTGATTGGCATTGTCAAGGTGAGGCCATAACAACGTGTTGCACACATTTTACTCTATCAAAACAGGGGTAATAACACGTGGTGAATACATTTTCCCTCTGACAAGAGTTGGTCCATAAACATATGATGCACACTTTTTGACTCTCATTAGCATGGGGCCATAACCCAAGTGGTGTACACATTTTCAATCTATAAAAAGTTTAGCCATAGCCACGCTGAGCACACATTTTCACACTATCAAGTGTGGGGCCATAACCACATGGTGTACACTTTTTCAATTTTTGTAAGAGTGGGTACATTATCCCGTAGTGCACACATTTTCAATCTATCAAGGCCATTATTTTCAATCTATAAATAGTTGGGCCATAACCACGTTGAGCACACATTTTTACTCTGTCAAAGAGTGGGGCGATAACCACGAAATGCACATATTTTCATTCTATCAAGAGTTGTGCTTTAACAATGGCGTTGATACATTCTCAGTTTATCTAGAGTGGGGCGATAACCACGAAATGCACATATTTTCATTCTATCAAGAGTTGTGCTTTAACAATGGCGTTGATACATTCTCATTTTATCAAGAGAGTTATCAAACTCTTATAGATATTTATTAAGTTATTAAGTGGCTATTCGCTCCCAGGTATCAGAAGTGGGATGTTGGGATTAAAAAATATTTTAAATATTATCGTTGGGTTTGTAAGACAAAATTAGATATCAAATTAACGATAATTGAAATGACTATGTGTTTGTAAAAAAACTTCTCCAGTTTAAATAAAATAAATTAACACAATGGATTTTCGAATGGGATTTAGTTTAGAGGCATCCAGATACTCCGGGCCGCTATTGGGACCCAGGTCTCTTTAGACTAAATCCCATTCAGATGTCATTTATAAAGACAATAATATTTTAAATAGATTTTTTAAAATTCAACCTCTCTGTTCTGATACCCGGGTGCCAATTTTGCATCCTTTAGTTAAATGATAAGAAGTTTTAAATTAGAAATGTTTTAAAATTTCCTTAGTTTTTGAAATGTTATTTTAAAATGTCTCTTCCCACCATTTCTTATATAAACAATGGGGCGCAAATGGATAAAGAAAAGACGCGATACACGTGACGAATTGAATCAGGATAAGTGTATGATACAAATCAATTCACATAAAATATACCATTGGGTTTATCATGCTAATTATATGAGGTATAAATCAATTCATTTAAGGTACTCAATTTAAAGCGTAGTTGTCTTCATTTATCCTTTCAAGCCCGTTCATTTATTATTGTAAAGATTTTTACTTGTGTCTCTGAACCGCTTTGAAAACGCATTTGTATTAATGAGCGCCTTGAAATTGTTCATTAGTTTTAAACAAAAAATGATCAACAATGAGTGTATAATTGATTTATTTTAAGTTTACACTGAGAAGCAAAATGTGTTTGTGTTGAAACTGTCTACTATTGACAGTTCATTTGGTGAAGAGGATACATTTTTAGAGTGGAAAAAGATGTGTTGTGTGTTAAAGATTCGGTTACAAATTTCAGTCAGTACCCCATCTCCTCGGCCAGTAAACAATCATTACAATAATCTCCTTAGTTAGTAAACCATCATTACAATCATCTCATTGGCCTGTAAACCATCATTACAATCATCAACTCGGCACTTTCACGATCGCTACAATCGTAACATCGGCTTGTAAACCATCATTACAATCATATCATTGGCCTGTAAACCATCATTCCAATAAATATAATCTCTCCTCGGCCAGTACACCATCATTACAATCATTAAAATTATCTCCCCGGCAAGTAAACCATTATTACGTGATCTCCTCGGCCAGCAAACCATCATTAAAATCATCTCCTCGGCCAGCAAACCATCCTTACAATAATCTCCTCGGCCAGTAGACCATCATTACAATAATTTCCTAGGCATGTATACCATCCTTACAATAATCTCCTCTGCCAGTAGACCATCATAACAATCATCACTTCAGCCCATGACACCATCATTACAATAATCTCTTCGGCCAGTAAACCATTATTACAATCATCTTCTCAGCCTGTAAACCATCATTACAATCATCAATATTTTCTACTAAATTGAGTTTTTGTTATTCACATTTTAAAATTTTTGCGTCAATGTCATCTTGTTTTTTCTCTTACGTCACAATCAGGAAATCTACACACTGAGGATTGACATGAGACAGGGAAGTAATGCGTACAGGGCTGAGTATGATTCTTTTATGGTGAAGAATGAGTTAGACAAATACAGACTCCATCTCGGTGTTTTCAGTGGTAATATCAGGGACTCATTAAGAGAACATAACAACATGGCATTTTCTACACCAGACAGAGACAATGATAATTCGAGTGGCTCTCATTGTGCTCAATCTTATAAATCAGGCTGGTGGTATGCGGGGTGCTATCAATCCCATTTAAACGGGGTTTGGGGTGTTAATAAGTTGGGTGGTTTACGTTGGTCTTATCAATCCAAATATAACTATTTGGATTTTGTTGAAATGAAATTAAGACTCAAATGAAATGTACATCTACTCAGATAATACTGTCTTTACATTTCTATGTAAAACTCGCTTGGTTGTTATTGCTTTAAAAAGTGTTGTTAGTATTCTAATATTTAATAGAAACTAACAAAATGTATTATGGTTTAGATTCTTAACATCATAAATATGAAATGTAGACTAACAAGAAACATATATCAATTGAATTACTTTAAATACATATTTCTTTTTCAGCGAAATATCAGAAAACGAATAAATCAGTCTTTGGCGATCACTTAATATTTCAACTCTATTTAAATACATATTTCTATTTTGTGTCGAAACTTCATTTGTCCAGTCTTCTTTGGAAGGTGCTTAGACTAAACTTTCATGTCTACTGCCCTGTCTTTTGATTCAAGTTTTTACATACCTTCTTTGACTATTTCAAGACATAATGAGACGATCAACTGCAAATGAACACAAGATACACACATAAAAGGACTACTGAACTTATGATTAGGAAATGAACAGACAACTGAAGACATGACACAAGGACACACTGACAACTTAACACACTGACTAATGAACACAAATAAAACATACATAAAGCTTGTTTGTTAGTGAATTCAGATACTTTTATTTTGTATTAAAGGAACATTTACTTAAAAATAAAGTTCAATTGCATTTGTATTTATCAAATATTTGAATTTCATTAATTCATTTAAATTTCATTTTTTTTTTTAAATATAAATCTCAAAATGAAATTATATTAATTAACAATGTATTTCAGCTCATCTATATTTCCATCGACTGTGTCTATTTATTTTTTTGTTGTTGATAAATTACTAAAAATTAATATGTGTTAGAAACCAGTTTTATTATTATTATTATATATTTTTTAATCAATCAAAAGCTTTGAATGGCTTACATGTATATGATATTAGCTTTATGTGTGAACATATTTTTAAATTACAACTCTTAAACAGAATTGTGTTCGGTTTTTCCCCCCTTATCTACAAAATAAAGTTATTTTATCTAATCCACGGAAAAGAAAATGTAAAGAACGCAAACTAAATATTATATATATTATATACATATATATATAAACATATAAATGAACGTATGTATGTATGTCCCGTATTTGCTCCTACACCATTAATGCGACTCCGATAAAACTTTGAAGAGATATGTACCACAAGCTCGCACATTTTTTTCTGAGTCATTACAAACCTTTTAAATATTACCTTGTGGGCCTTCGATTCTTAATATATATATATATATATTTAATTATGAGTCTTGTCAAAAAATAATTTCCGTATGCGCTCCTATACAATTAATCAGAACGTGTCAAAACTTTAGTGAGATGTTTCGAGCAGGCGAGCAAAAGTTTTTTAAATGATTACAACCATTTTAGAATATTTTCTTTTAAGCCTTATAATCATTTTTGTTTCAAATATGAGCTATACAAATGACATTTCAAACAGGGTTAATGCACCGTTGGATAGAACCTTAATCAAATACAAAATCCCACATTCAATTTTTAGTGTGAGATAATAAGTATGTTTCGGAAGTAAAACAACCATTCTACTATATTCCGTTTGTGGTCAAAGTCCAGAAATTCATTTTCCTCCTATATTTTAGATATATACTTTTAATTTCCGCATGCGTTTCTATACCATTCATCCGATTACGATACAACTTGAGTGAATTGATATGTCCCCGCCAGCATAGGATTCTTAATTAATACAAACATGTGCACTTCTATACCATTCATCCGATTACGATACAACTTTAGTGAATTGATATGTCCCCGCCAGCATAGGATTCTTAATTAATACAAACATGTGCACTTCTATACCATTCATCCGATTACGATACAACTTGAGTGAATTGATATGTCCCCGCCAGCATAGGATTCTTAATTAATACAAACATTTAAGAACAATCCGTTACTTTTTTTTTGTTTTTTTAAATATTTAAATTAGTGATATAAATATCATTTGAAATAGAACTAATGCATTTGTGAATGGAATTTTAATCAAATACAAATAGCGACATTTCAATTTGTGATTGACATAATAAGTAGTTTTATGAATTTTTATAACAATTTTACAACATTTTGTTTGGTGTCGGGGGTCCTAAATTTACATAAATAAATAAATGAGCTATAAAAATATAACATTAAACAGAGCTAATGCATTGAGAAATGGAATTTAATCTAATACAAACAGCGATATTTCCATTAATTTGTGACATACAAATATTCAGTTTTCTACCGGGGCCTTAAATTCCTTTTTTTATCTTATACGATCTTTGAAAAAAAAAAAAATCCGTGTGCGCTTCTATACCATTTATCTGAATGCAATAAAACATTAGAGAGACGTTTTGTCCACGACCGAAATGGTTTTTGAATGCTTACAACCATTTTAATATATTTAGTTTTGAGCCAGAGACCCTAGATCCGTTTTTGCTAATATGAGCTTTATATAAATATTTTTTAAAAAGAACTAATGGATCCTTGGATGCAATTTGTGTCAAATACAAATAGCGATTTTTCAATTTCTGACAAATACAATAGCGATATTTCAATATGTGACAAATGCAAAAAGGGATATTTCAATTTGTGACAAATACAAATAGCGATATTTTAATTTGTGTCAAATACAAATAGCAACATTTCAATTTGTGTCAAGTACAAATAGAGACATTTCAATTTGTGTCAAATACAAATAGCGACATTTCAATTTGTGTCAAATACAAATAGCGACATTTCAATTTATGTCAAATATAAATAGCGACATTTCAATTTGTGTCAAATACGAATAGCGACATTTCAATTTGTGTCAAATACAAATAGCGACATTTCAATTTGTGTCAAATACAAATAGTGACATTTCAATTTGTGTCAAATACAAATAGCGACATTTCAATTTGTGTGTGACATAATAAGTAGGTTTATGAATTAATAAAACCATTTTACAATATTCCGTTGGGTTCGGGGCCCTATCTTTTTTTTTTTTTTATTACGTGAGCAAAACAAATATAATTTTAAACAGACATAATGCTTGAGGGGATAATAATAATACTAATAATAAAGTTTATTTGAAAAAAAATCTTAATCCCCAAAATAATATTCCGTTGGGTTCGGGGCCCTATCTTTTTTTTTTTTTTTATTACGTGAGCAAAACAAATATAATTTTAAACAGACATAATGCTTGAGTGGATAATAATAATACTAATAATAAAGTTTATTTGAAAAACAAGCTTAATCCCCAAAAGCTCGAAGCTTGTACAAAGTCAACCATTTTAAAAAGAGAAATAAAAACAATATAAAATTTACCACATTTAACAATTTAAAGCTTAATGGTTGGAATTTAATCAACTACAAAGAGCGATTCTTCCCTTTGTGTGTGACATAATTTATTAGGTTGAATTGTATTCGAGAACGCACCAGACGGTAAAACAAGAAACAAAATAGTGTGTATATAAAAAGTACTTTCATTAATAATTGAAACAAAACAAACACTTTATTTCTTTGTGTGGCATCGCAACGCACGTCGGAATTTTGCTAGAAGTTATATATATATAATAAGAAACACTCGCTCAAAGGAAACATTTTCACTTCTTTTTTCACAATAAATAAAATGTTAATTTAGTGTAAGTAACTCAAGTTGAATAGCAAACTATAAATTATATTGTTTAGAAATTTTTTTAAAAATGTACAATTGAGTGACATCTACTCAATAAACTCATATTTTTTGCTTCGGGAAAATATAATAAATCACTGTCATAATTTCATAAATTAATATTATTGCCTTTTTATCTTTTAATTTAATTTAAATATATCAATCGAGCATAATATGAAATAAATGAACATAAATCTCTCTTTAACAACGCATTTTTTTCCTTTAAAAATTATATTTATGATTTAAATAACTCTAATAAATTATTTTTTATTTGATACTTATGGCATATTGATTGCACTCTGAAAGAAAATCAATAAAAGAAATTAAAATATAGCCTTTATTTATGTCCAATGTCATGATAAGGAAACTTTGATCCAGTTTTAAAACATAAGATCATTATTATTTTGTTACATCATAACTGTAACTATTTTTAACATTATATGATTATAGTTTAAAAAAATAACTGTGACTATTTGAATGTAATCCATTATAACTTTCTTACATCGTACCTGTAAGCATTTTAAACATATTTTTACTATAACTTTGTTAAAAAAAAACTGAAATTATTTTAACATAAAGTCATAATAACTTGCTTAGAACATAACTTTAACTATTTTAACATAATATCATTATAAATGTGTTACAATATAACTGATACTATTTTAACATAATATCATTATAAATGTGTTACAATATAATTGTAACTATTTTAACCTACTTAATAAAGTTTTATCAGTAGTTACAAATTTGTGTTATTCTCTCTTTGTTATATAAACAAATAAACAATGTTTACTGAATATATGATGTTTACACATGAACATGTGTGTGTATCAGAATAATAAGGAGAGTGGAGATCGAGATAGATTGTGAGAGATAGGGAGAAAATAAGAGCGACGTGAAGATAAAGAAATGACGATACACGGAAGAAAGAGATTTAATATTTATAGAGACAATCAGTGAGGGAAGGGGGAAGGGAAAATATTGAGAGCGTGAAATAAGGAAGAGGTGATAGATAAATATGTAGTGAAGAGTGATAATGAGACAAAGAAACAAGAGAGGTGAAGAAGAGCTTGAGAGTTTGAAAGAGATTTGGAGAGAAAGGGAGTGAGCGTTAAAGAGAAAAAAGATCTAAAAGGAGATAGATAATGTGAAGGAGAGAGAGAGAGCACCATGTAAGGAGAAAAACTGAGAACTTGATTTTAAAAACTAGATAAGTTTAAAGAATTCTCGCTTCCCTTATTTTAGAAACATCAACAGTTTTTAATTTTGATAAACATTCCTTGTATGTTAGATAATTGTTATGAGCTTAAACGGCCATAAGGAAACTATTTATTAGCTAACATGAGGAACAGTAACAAATTGATAATTATTTTGGTCTAACTTTTTGTTTAATTTAGATATGATGGGTTGATTGTCTAAATTACTCCCTAGATTAAGCGAGTGGTTTAAGTTTGTTTTTTTTTAAATTGAGTCATCAAGAACTGTTTAATATATAAAGTCAGTTTAAAGTCAAAACATAATCTCAATACTGCTGGCTTTTGGTCATGGGACCTACATCCTGCCGTCATGGTATTGGGCATGTGAACTTCTTCCTCACGCCATGGATTATGACACTAACCCTTTTTACCCGAGGCCATTGTCAAACATGTTCACTCTCTCAGATTAGTGATAAATCTTTATTTTTATATTCAAGGAACTTAATGTTGTCTTGGTTGTGTTTTCCTTATTAATATAATAAAAGTTGGGCCTGATAATTAAATAACACCTGTAAAAGGTTGGCATAAATTTTCGTTGAAATAATTCATCTAACTGCTTATTTTAACATCGATTAAATTGACATTGCAATTCTAAGTAAATTTTATTTTTTTAATATAAATTCAATCCGAATGTGTGTTTCTCGGACAAATTAATTAGTTATATTATACAATGTGCATACACACTTTGTTAAAAAAATACATTATTATTATTATTATTATTGATGCATTTTTGTTTAGCGCTTATCTTACAGCTCTAAGCGCTTTACAATTATTAAAAATATATAAAATATTTAAACTTCTAAAGTAAAAATAAATGAAAAATCAGAGACACTAGAATAGTAACTGAAATGTGAAAAATGACAGCTAGTACTCTTGGCACGTTTTGGCGTATACTTAAATACAAGATCAACCGAAGACAGAAAATGAGGCAGGGCAAGGAGGGTGCATCACAGGTCATAGGCGGACCTAAACAGATGGGTTTGAAGGGACTTTTTGAAAGTGGACGAGGTTTCACAATGACGGATTTTGAAGGGGAGCTGTTTCCAGAACGTGGGCGAATGTAAGTAGAGGGAGCGTTCACTGATGGTCTTAGTTTTGGTTTTTGGGATTTAGAGGGTTCTATTGTAAGTTGAAGATCGTAGTTGTCTTGTGGGGATGTAAGGAAGCAACAGTTCAGTGAGATAGGCCGGAAAGTGAGGGTCAGTGAACGAGTTGAAGCATAGATTGGCAGACTTGTACTTGATGCGAGAGGATATTTGAAGCAAGTGGAGTTACTACATGTGTGTTTGAATGTGTTCGTGTTTCTTTGATTTAAAAATGAGTCTGCATGCTGAGTTCTGTGCCTTTTGAAATTTGTCTAAGTGGTGTTGAGAAATGTCTGTGAGAAGAGTGTTAAAATAGTCAAATTTTGAAAGAATGAGAGAAGAGACGAGGGTTTTTTGTGGCATCACATGAGATGATGTGTCTAATGGTGCAGATTTTTCTAATTTCTTTGTATGCTTATCTGCAGATGTTCGTGACATGTTTGTCCATGGAGAGGGTGTCTGTAAGCGTGACTCCAAGGATTCTGGCAGAGGAAGAGAGTGTGATGTCAGAGTTGCCAATAGATATAGAAGAAGGAGCGGATGGAGTGAGAGGTTTGTTTTGAGAGTGGATGAGAAGGATTTCCGTTTTATCATCATTATTATTTGTACGGTAAAAATAACTTAGTTCACATTGTTCACTGCTGTTGTGAAACAATGAATGGTTACATAGTCGTAGTTGTTTAATGTTTGGATGTTTTATAAGTAATATTTTCACAATATATTTTATTGATCAGATAGAACAGGTTGAATATAATCAAAGTGTTTACATTTACTTGATTTTAATAACACAACATATTTCCTAATACAGAGATCTCAAACTCAAATCATCCGGGTCCGTATGAGGTACAGTCTGAGTGAGACTGGGTCCACATCAAGTAGAAAATAAACCGATTACAAATTCAATAAAGCACAACTGTAACAATCCGCTAAACCTTTATTAATAAAAACAAAAAAAGGGTTCCCAAGAATTAGGCTTCACTTTCTTCATCCTACTCCTTGTTGCCAGAAACCTTGCAGCGCTTCTTCTTACACAGCTGAGCAACATTTGGCTTGAGTGTGGAAGTAACTGAGACCATTAGTATTGCTTGAAGATGCTCATCAATAAGTTTGACCCTGAACTTTGACATGTTAAATTTCATAGTGATAAAAGAGCTTTTCACACAGATAAGTTCTCCCAAAAAGACACACGATCCGCTTAAGCAACTTGAAAACCTCAGTGAGGTGGAGGGCAATGCTCTCATAAAATGTCCTTGCTTGTCAGTTTCTCCATTCACTCCCCGAATGACACTGAAGATCAATCAGCTCCATTTAAAGTGTAATGGGAGGGGTGCAACTTCCAGTATAAAGGAATAAGGATCAGCAGATTGTTTAAAAGTGGCTCTTTGTGTTTTAAGGTCTAAAAACACGTGATCACATTCTTCATGTAGCTTTCTCTAAGAACTATAACACAAGTTGTGTGCGGAATGTCCCGACATTATCATAGGCAACACAGACAAGTCTTGTAACTTATTGTTGAGTACATTCAGCTCCTGTGTAATGTCAACAACAAAAAAATACTAGATAGAGATTAACGGCTGACTTAAGTTCTGATCAAATCTGATACTAGATACAGAAAAACGGCTGACTTGATTGCTGATGAAATTTGATACTAGATAGAGAATAATGGCTGACCTAATTGCTGCATGCGTTACATGTCAAAATAACGAAATGTGAATTTCAGGTTTGACAAATATTCAGTATATGTGCAACAGTAAAGATCAAGATCACTTCATTTGTGTAAATGCAGTTCAAATATGAGATTATCCTTATTATAAGTAAGTATATATATATATATATATATATATATATATATGAATACTATGTAATAGTGCTTTACTTTTAAGACAAATCATTTATTCTATTCTATTCAAAAACGTCTAACTTAGAATTAAATGTTTCGTAGCAGTATTTGTACTTTAGGCTAAATAAGTGTGTTTTAGTTAACGTTATTAACTTGGTCTCAGAAATATTCACCATCAATTTTCTTTGTGATCACAACTTTTGGATAAACATTGTGTCCAAGAAAAGTTAAAATTAAAAAGCTAATTTAATTTTCCAGTTGCCATATTGTTCTATTCTGTAATTACTGTAAACTTCAGTTATCTCTTACCTTTTGGAGATGAATGCTATTTATTGTGTCATTGGATAATTCAGGGGAAAGAAGGAACATTATGTAAAGCCATCGGTTTGAAACGTTTTAGTCTCCCTTGCTTTGCTTCAAATATTTTTTTAAGAGTTTCCTAAATTGCTTTAAGTTCCTTAGGTTTTTAATTCCATGTAGGTATTGAAGAAAAAAAAGTTAGTTTCACACAAAAGATTTAAAAATAACCTGTATTAAACTTATGCATTCAATAAGTGTGTTCTTATGTCTTGTAATAATCTTACAATTCTTTTTGACCAATATTGTTATCCATTATATTACATATGGTTTATTTTGTTTTTATTATTTAACCAGCAATTCTAGGGCAAGGAACAAGAGTTGTCTTTGACGGGAAGGGAACATGATACAAAGTCTTTTAAGAAACATTTCGCACAAGGGAGCATTTCCTGTACTCAGCAATTTCTGTCTATGGATAATTTAAAGTGTAAACATGGATTCCTTAATTGTGTTTTAAGTTCATATTTTATCCAAACTTACCAGAATGGCTACTTTTGTCTAGGGCAATAAATTCCAAAATGTGTCGCACAGAGTAATATATATGGCTTGGAGTGTGTCAATGTGTCGCACAGAGTAATATATATGGCTTGGAGTGTGTCAATGTGTCGCACAGAGTAATATATATGGCTTGGAGTGTGTGAATGTGTCGCACAGAGTAATATATATGGCTTGGAGTGTGTGAATGTGTCGCACAGAGTAATATGTATGGCTTGGAGTGTGTCAATGTGTCGCACAGAGTAATATATATGGTTTGGAGTGTGTGAATGTGTCGCACAGAGTAATATATATGGCTTGGAGTGTGTCAATGTGTCGCACAGAGTAATATATATGGCTTTGAGTGTGTGAATGTGTCGCAGAGAGTAATATATATGGCTTGGAGTGTGTGAATGTGTCGCACAGAGTAATATATATGGCTTGGAGTGTCTGAATGTGTCGCACAGAGTAATATATATGGCTTGGAGTGTGTGAATGTGTCGCACAGAGTAATATATATGGCTTGGAGTGTGTCAATGTGTCGCACAGAGTAATATATATGGCTTGGAGTGTCTGAATGTGTCGCACAGAGTAATATATATGGCTTGGAGTGTGTGAATGTGTCGCGCGATAATTAACAATTCCAACATTCACACTTTTTTCTAAACTTAAAATCATATTTACTCAAAGTTTTCAAACTTAGACGAAAGGACGTTATCATGAAAATATTGATGAAAGTAACTTTTTAGTTAATGATTCAAATAATATAAAATGCACTCGTGATGAAGATAAAAGATGGTGAAAAAAAAAAATACAACAATCGAGGCTAACGAAATCTGAAGTATCATTGTATTCACTAATCAAAAGACACATTTTCCAACTCAAACGTTGAGAGACAAAAAGACGCTTTCATTGATGTCACTGTCGTCATTCCGATAATAAATTTGAAATACGAGACAAACGTTTGATTAAATGTTTAATGAATATATCAATATATGACATTCCGCTAATGTAATATATCTTTAAACTGATATACATAGTTTTTTGTTGTAAATTTATGATTTCACAATATTTAGAGAAAAGAAATTGTAGTTTATGGCAAAAAAAGCGGCAGAGTAGGCTAAACATTTAAACTATTAAAAAACACAAGACTTCTAGAGTTTTTCTCTAGCGTAGAAATAAGTCGACAATGAACTCCTTGCAATGAACTATGTGACAAGAACTATTGAATTAGTGATCACTTAGATTTTGTATTGTAAGATAATGTTTAGAAGGAAATAACTCATGCCTAGGGGCGTGGGGTAGTGTAGGTTTATAATAAATAATGGTACAATATTTCTCTAAACTTTTTGATGTTACAAACGTAAACAACATTACATAGAGACTCTTTGTTTTTGTTGAAATAACCAATTATGATGATTTTCTACACAGCAGGTAGATATTAGCGCAACGAACCTACCATTATTATCCCGATAACATATGCTCATATATTTTTGTTACATGATCGCAAAGGGCCTACCATTGTTCTCCTGATCAATGTGGGTCATATATTCTTGTTAATATGAAATTAATAGAATACAATTGCTTAAAAATAATTTTATTTAATTAATTTAATTAGAAAAATGTATTATTTTATTAGAGGATATTAATTTCCTGTCCAACATTAAAGTACACACCTTAATGGTTGGTTCCAACCACTCACATTTTTTACACTCTGTGTCTGTCACAAAATGTTGACATAATGGTTGTATTTGTCATACATATAATTGTATTATTTTTTGGTTAGTGTTAAGAAATTGATATTATCTTGTCGTATATTGTGTATGTTGATGTCAATTCATTGTCTGAATGCTGAATGGACTAAAAATAGATGATTATAATGAAGATGAAATAATTATAAACAATTGCTCAGTGAGATACATAAAATACAATCTAGTGTTTGAAGTAGATTTGTTATAGAAAGTTTAAAAAAAAATTTAATAGCTAGTAACTGTAGAAAGAAACTGTTTAGAGAGTTTGGTTAAACTTAGTTTTAGATGAATTAGTACATGGAAGTGATGTAGAATAACAGTGACAACCTTAACTAGTGACATGGAAGTGATGTAGAATAACAGTGAAAACCTTAACTAGCGACATGGAAGTGTGTAGAATAACAGTGAAAATCTTAACTAGAATCGCTCCAAGGAATTAACTATTCAAGAATGGTAACTGTAAAAATTATCCTAGAAATAACTTATCAATTTGTCTCTCTTTAAACTTTTCGTTCATTTCCAGGTTGTAACATTGTTGGACTGCGATAAGGCTTTAAAAAAGTTAATTGGACACTAACAATATCTGTCAATATAACAATATATATTTAGCTTTAATTATAATTATACATACTACATACATACATAAACGTTTTGGCACAAGCCTTCATCAGTATAACAAAACATTTAATTATGTGAAAATTATAATTATATAATATATATATATATATATATATATATATACATACATACATATTATTATATCCTACCTAAATTTAAGATACATTTATTAGTTGAAGCACTTTTATGCGTTATATGAATTACATGACTTCTAAAATAAAATATTGAACCAACTTTTGAAAGACTGTTTTATTTGGTTTGTTTTGTTTTAGACATAATCTCAGTGGTTTAGAAACTAGAAACGTCTTGTCACAACCCTGAGACCAAATAAAACCAGTTGCACTCTGTTCATCTCATCCTGTTCACTGCGAGTGTTAAGGTCGTGTTGTTCCATTACAAGACAATCACCAAAACTTGATTTGTTCCAGAAGGTCTTAGACTTAATAGAGGAAACAAAAACACAACTTTGAAACTATAGTACACACGTTTTAGATCCTTTTCATGCCCGTCCATTTATTATTGAAAAAGATTTTTAGTTGTGTCTCTGAAATGTTTTCAAAAAGGAATTTGTATTAATGCGCGCCTCGAAATCGTTTAATAGTTGTACAAAAAGAGATGGACAATAAGTTTTTACTCGATTTATTTTTAACTTTACACAGAGAAGCAAAATGTGTTTGTGTTGCAACTGTTTACTATTGACAGTTCATTTGGTGAAGAGGATAAATTTATAGAGTGGTAAAAGATTAGTTATGTGTAAAAGATATGTTTACAACATCATGTCATTACCCCATCTCCTCGGCCAGTAATCCATTATAACAATCATCTCCCCGGCCAGTAAAACATCATTTTAATCATCTCCTCGGCCTGTACATCATTATTACAATCATCTCATCGGGCTTTAAGCCATCCTTACAATCATCTCCTCGGCCAGTAAACCATTGATGCAATTATCTCCTCGGACAGTGAAACACAAATACAATCATCACCTGGGTCAGTAAACCATGATTTCAATCATCCCATAAACCATCACTACAATCATCTCCTTGTCCCGTAAACCATCATGACAATCATTTGCTCGGCAAGTAAACCATCATGACAATCATTTGCTCGCCAAGTTTGGTAAATCATCATTGAAATCATCAAATATTTTCTCTAAAATTACCTCGTTGTTTTTCAAACATTTTAAAACATTTACGTCAATGTCATCTTTTTGTTTTTTCTCTTACGTCACAACCAGGAAATCTCCACACTGAGGATTGACATGAGAGAGGGAAGTAATGCGTACAGGGCTGAGTATGATTCTTTTATGGTGAAGAATGAGTCAGATAATTACAGACTCCGTCTCTGTGTTTACACTGGTAATATCTGGGACTCATTTAGAGTACATAACATCATGGCATTTTCTACACCAGACAGAGACAATGATATTGATAGGGGCCGTAATTGTGCTCACTATCATAAATCAGGCTGGTGGTATAATGCGTGCAGTTATTCCAATTTAAAAGGTGTTTGGGAAGTCGGTCTACAAAGTGGTATCTATTGGACGGGTTGGTCCAGTTATAAATTGTTGGACTTCTTTGAAATGAAAATACGAATAAAATGAAATGCACGTTTACTTAAGTAATAATTTTTTTATATTTGTATGTGAAACTTTCTTGCTTTTTATTGCCTTATTGTTGTTTGTGTTATTATATTTAATGGACATTTACATAATAGTATATTTTAAATTGTTATAACCATTAATGTGAAATGTAGACAAAATTAAACTGGACAAGAACAAAACTAATCAACTGAATTACTTGAAAGACATATTTCTATTAATGTTATCTCAGATAGATATTAATATATTGAACGAATCATTCCGTTGGCAAAAAACATTTTTTTAAACAACTGTTTCGGTTCTTGAACGATATTTTGGTTATGAAAATTCGATTATGGCAGTAAATACAAATCCATTGAATTAGTATTGTATAAACGATTCCAACAATTTTGTATTGTCAAATCAATGCCACCGACTTAGTATTGCTTCAGCGCTTGTGCAGTAAACATTGTTATTCAGAGATAAGTATTCAAAGACACACATTTTGTTTTGTCATTTATATCCTTTTAGCGTTAGAGAGTTTAAGATCAAAATTTTATTAGTAAGAATTTTTTTTTTCAGAAGTAAAGAAATGATTTTTTATAAAACATGTTTTTGTTTTATATTTCCGACAAAACTCAATATGGCTAAATCAAACAACTGTACTATTTTAAAAACAAACAACAAAGAATAAAATTGTGACTTGATTGTGTATGTTTGATATTTTGTGTTAACGATTAATGGGTCTAAGGATCTACTGAAAGTAGACAATTGTCTTAGAGGCACCCTTTATTGTTTTTTCGTTGTAATTAGACGTTGGTTACAAAGTGTTAGTTAAACAAAACCTCTTTATAAGGCGTTATGCACACAAAGAATTGTCAGCGAAAACACTGATTACATGTGTTATGTACACAGTGATTTGTTGGCGAAACAACGAGTTCAAGTGCAAGGCACACAGTGATTTGTTGACAGAGATAACGATTACAAGTTCCAGGCACACAGTGATTTGTTTACAGAAACAACGAGTACAAGTGCTAGGCACACAGTGATTTGTTGACAGAGACAACTGGTACAAGTGCTATCGCCGTAACCTCCATTCCCACTAAAATGTGATCTGGTAAGTCGGTAGTGGTCAGTCGGTGGTGGTCAGTTGGTGGTGTTGTTTTCACAACACTAACAATCAACTTTCCCGAGGGTCGGGTTGGTGTATTTACATCCTAATATCTGCACCTACCCATCCAATGGAAGCGTCGAACGGCTTCTAATAAGTTTTTCTACTATGAGTATCTTGTAAATAGTGCGCAAAATAGCTGAGATGGCAAGATTGCTAAGAAACAGCCTCATCAGAGTTTGTGTGGATAGAATTATTGGAATGTGGATGCCACTACCCAGTCATGCCTCATATCCGTCATCTGCAACATATTGATAGCGATCCCTACCCGATATTTACCATTATGTCACTGGAGACTTTACAACAGATGACAAATGTCACAGTACACACCGTTTGTGTAAAAAAATTCAGCAGATACCAAGCATGACATATGCCATTCACGCAGAGACACGTAATTTTTATTATGATCCCAATTATAATACACCAATCTAATCAGTTGCTTAATATCTTCATAGTTATAAGTTTAGAGAGTAGTTAATTTACTATGTTCATTGTGTATTTTAAATAACACAAAATAGTTCCATAAATTTCTGTCTCTGAATTTAAAGAATTAAAAAAAGAAAATAATTTAATTAAAAAATTGGCAAAAAATGTCGTAACTTTTTATTTCAATTCATTTGTTCGATCGTCAAATTAATATCTTTGCAATAGTTTGTGTTACTGTTTTGTTTTACTAATTCGTAATTAGTTTGCCAAAATACTTAACTATATCTAGTTTTTGGAAAAAAGTGAACTTGGCAATTTGTAATCAGGATGGAGGTTTGATCACCTATTTCAGTAGTTCCCAAAACGTTTAAGTTTGGCGGACCGGTGAACAAGATTGGAAATTTTACCATGGACCGGTGCAGAACTTATGTTTATACTTTTATTTCTTTTTTACAAAAAGATTTATGTTATAGGGACCGGCAGCGTTAGGCATGCGGACCGGTGAAGGTCCACGGACCGCCTTTTGGGGACCACTGGTCTATTTGACTGACTTACGTTGACGGGAGAGCCAACTTTGAGAGATGTCTACACAAAAAAAGGGGAGTAAGATTGTAAATGATTTCGGGTCGAAATGTAATTATTATCTCCTTGTATTTAGTGTAGTAGCCAGGTTTTTAAATGAAACAAAAAAAAGTGTCTAAACTTTGAAAATAGCATCTACTTTAAACAAATGACTAACACATTTTCAATGTTAACAACCACTAAAGACATAGTTATTCGTATAAATTCTTTATAAAATGTAATATTAAGCAATGGGAGCACTAACTTTGTTCTTATAATGTGCGTTTACTTTAAACTTATAGATCGCTTTAAATGAATTAACACAACTTGATGGACGAAGCTGTGCAAGTATCAATTGTATCAAAATGAGATGTCTTCGGTTAAGATAATTTTGTTAATAAATTGGGATCAATTTGGTCAAGATTTAAAAGCTTATTCTATGGACATCAATTTATTGGCCCTGACAAGTTTGGGTGCGTGTAATGTATACAAAATGATAAAAACATTCGCTTACTCATTTTTGTGATTAAATCAAATACAATTGTGTGCATAAACTTGTAATTCCTTGATCTTTCTGACATAATTTAATACTAAATTAAAATAAACAAAAACATGCAAGCAAAAAGCAAAGACAACATAGATATAACAAATACATTGATTTTTGAATGAGGCTGATTCAGTAAAAACAAACCAATAACTAAGGACGTTCAACAAAATCGTGTCTAAACGTAAATGATTTGCTATGAAGAACATTAGATTTATGGCTTTTAAAAACAAATATATATTTATGTATATATATTCCAAAACTAACTAATAAATGCATAACTATGATTGTGTTCTGAGTTATCTAATGGAGTTGTTTAAGACTTGGCTGTTGCCAAGGTTCACATGTTTGTCAAGAGGTCTAGGATTAAATCAGAAAAACAAAATGATGAAATGACACATTGATTGTAATTTTGTTTTTTATAAATGTGATTGTCACAGAAGCGTAACACATTTGGACGTGGAGTCTACATCCACAATACATTATTATGTACAGTAAGGCGCTTAATACACTAGTTCCTGCATGTAGTGACATATTATGTATACACCTATGATGAATCCAAACCGTATGTTAGTTAGAGTTGTGAAAATGTAGGTATAACGATATGCTATAAGTAATTGATATTCAGAACATAAAAACGCTTTTGTTTGACTAATAATCGTCCTCCGACTAAGGACAATTAAATTCTTCTGTAAGTGAATGAGTAGAAGTCAATATGATATGTCCCCACATAAACATCACCCATTTACAATTTACAGAACACACGCTAGACTGTGACTCAACACAAATATACAGCTCACTAACACAAAATACGCACTTGATTTAAACTCAACACACACATATATAACAAACTAACACAGAATACACGCTATTTCAAAGTCAGCACGCATATAAGGCTCTCTCACAAAACACATACAATAATCACACGTACTAAACATAATATACACATACAGCAAACATCCAGCTAAAAACGTATACAACAATCACTCACACATCTTTTAGGTGCCAAAAGGAAACACATGTTTACATTTTAAAGTATTATTTAATAAATAAAATTAATCGGCATGTTTTAAAATAATGATAAATTAAAATGCGGTAATGAAAAAATCTTAAGTCCCATCCCTCCTCGGTTGTACAGAGATAGTTTGTATTTCCTTAATGTTTATTTTCCTTACCCCTCCCGCCCCCCTCTAGATAAGTTTAAATAAATGTTGAATGTACGTTAACTGAGAAATGTTTAGTTTTCTAATGACGAATGCTGATTAAAGTTGCAATACGCTTTCTTTATTCCCTATTAAGATAATATTTAAAATATTTTTTTATTTATAAATATGTACTCTAAATATCAAAGGAATCTTTTGAATGGCTAACCGGACGTGCTACGTCATCAAAATTAAAGAAGGGATTTTCCCATTTCACAATCTAATGTCAAGGACGCACCTGCTCTCCCCTATAAAAGAACACATTGAGTCAAATTTTTGAAAACATTAACACAGACTACAGACGGGACATAGAAGACTTTCATTTTAAACCCACCACATGACGTCAGCTTATTTAGATTGTGTTATTTACCTCACGGTTTATCATGGCGATATCATCATGAAACTTTTGATAAGAGAGGAAAATTGTACAAGTCTGTTTCTTCTGTTTGTTCACAGTTTTTTTAATTTTTTTTTTAAAGCATGATGCAAAAATAATAATAATAATAATAATAAAATTGAAAAAAAGAAAGAAAGAAAATTCCCCAAAACTTTAGTATAAATAGCAACGTTCCATAATTTTCCCGCGTTTACAAAATATTTCCTTCCTTAAATCTAATAATTATGGATTAAAAACGCACGTGAATATAGAAACTGTTTAAAGATGGTAAGTTTAAATTTAATTTCCATTATTTTATGTTTGTTCATGATCACCATTTCTCATGGTAAGTGTTTTACAACAATTTATGTTATTGATATATTTGGTAATAGCTTTTGCGGTGTTGAAGTAATATTTCTCATCTTGAATTATTTTATAATAGTTTACGTAGCACCTAACTAATATCTCTGTTCTTTTGTTCATTGTTTTAGGCTATTCGTTCATACATCCCTGCTATTGTTTGAATGATAGCGAATTATACTTCAATTTTGTCAATTTCTAAACTTAAACTCTTTCAAGATAGAAGCTAGTTTTAGGAAAAAACATGCAATAATTTATTACTAGCCAATAAACACGACGTTGCCGGAATTGCATGATGATCCCATTTGTATCCCTATCCCATCAGCATTCGGATCCCAAGGGGATCCCGATTCATTTGGATCCCAATTCCAATGGCTACCGATCATGTCGGTATTTCAATCACGGTGAAATCCCGAATCAATTTGTATCACGTGTGTTATGTTTTTTCCAAATGAGATACCATAGCCCATTCGGGATTTCAACCCAATTGGGATCCCAATTCTATTGGAATACCGATCCCAATTGAAATCTCATTTAAACCAAACAGCATTGTGATCCTGATTGGAATCCCATTTTAAAATGGGATCTCAATTGGATCCCAATACCATTGGGATTTGGACCCCTTTGGGATCCTGACCCAATTGTGATCCCGATCACGATGGACATCTCATTTTAAAATGGGATCCCGACCGCATATAGCAATTTATCCGTTTAGGATCCCGTTTTCAAATGGGATCTTATTTAAAATAAGGAATTAATTTTAAATGTTTGACTTTTCTCATGGAAGATCCTGATTCCCGGTGGGATCCTCTTCTCCGATGGATACTATTTACTGATAGGATCAAAAATTAATGAATTCCTTCACTCGATAAGTTCTTGTTACCCGATGGGATTATTTACTGATAAGATCAATAATTAATTCATTCTCTCACTCGATAAGTTCTTTTTACCCGATGGGATTATTTACTGATAGGATTAATAATTAATTCATTCCGTCACTCGATAAGGTCTTGTTACCCGATGGAATCCTATTTACTGATAGGATCAATAATTAAGTCATTCCGTCACTCGATAAGGTCTTGATACCCGATGGGACCCGTTTTCTGATAGTATCCCATTATCCAGGGAAATCTTGAATCCTTTTAGATCCCGGTCTAATTTGGATCCCGATACCAGTGGGATTCCAATTACTGTGTGCTTCCGATTCTATTTATATCCTGATCCCTGTGGGTTCTCGATCTAATGTGCATCCTGAATCCGGTTGGATGCCGATTACGGTGAGATCCTAAAACGAGTGCGATAAAGATCCTGATAGATTTACGATTCCTATCAGATCCCGATTCTTGTGTGTTCCTGATTCAGTCAAAATCTTGTTTCCGGTGGAATTCCGATACTATTGGGATCCCATTTCCCGAATGATCCTGATCCCGGTGGAACCGCAATCCCAGTGGGTTCCCGTTAACCGTATAGAGTTCCCTCATCCCGTTACTCCATGCAATCACGTTACCGATAGGTTCCATTTTACTCGTTCACTTTTAGGATTCTGTTCCTCGTTTAGATTTTTGTTCCTGGTAAGATTATAAGGGAAATGTTTAGAAAAAACCACTAGAAAAGTATAGAAATTAACGGAACTAGACTGACAGTTCAATAAACTTTAGATGCCAGCATACAGCCAGTAGAGCAATATAGAACATTCTGGAACATTCAGGACTAAATTTAATATCCTCCCAAAAGTTACGCGTCAAATCAGAAAAAAAAACACTAAAATATTTAAAAACTTAATATGTATCATAATAAAATAAAATTATTATACATTTTGTAAACCTTTGTTTTTCTCCTATGGGATCACGATCTAGGAGATATCCCAAACGGACCATTTTTCCCGATTGGAATCCGTTTCCTGATGTGATTTTGCCTTACGATGTTATTTCTGTATCCGACGGGATCCCGATTACTTTTGGATCCTGATCCCGTTGTATATCCCTATCCCATCCATATCCAGAGCCCGTCAGCATTTCGAAATTTTGAAATTTTGATGCGATTGAATTTTTCTACTTGAAGGATCCCGATCGTGTTGAAATCCCGATCATGTTGAAATCCCGATCATGTTGAAATCCCGATAATGTTGAAATCCCGATCATGTTGAAATCCCGATCATGTTGAAATCCCGATCATGTTGAAATCCCGATCCTTGGATTTTCCATCTACTTGGTTCCCGTTTCCCATTATGACCCAAAAAACCGCTTGGATCATAATCCGAATGTTATCCTGTTTTTTTTAAAGTGATCCTGATATCAATAGGATCCCGTTCACAGTGGAATATTGATCCAGTGAATTATTGATCTTGGTGATTTCCCTATCCGGATGGGATCACGTGTCCCAATGGGGTCCCGCTCCCTGTGCAATTTTAATAACATGTGTAGCATGACCCCTGTATGTTTACGATACACGTGGATCCATGATATTTGTGGCTATCCGATCTCGTCGGGATCCCATTTCTCGGTCTGGTCCTGATCCCTGATGTATAATAATCCCACTTTGATCCCGTTTACTGGTGGGATCACAATACTGGTTGGATTCCGATCCCTGTAGAAACCAAAAATCGATGGGATCCCAACGAATGTGGTAACTCGATCCCACTGGGATTTCGATATCGTTGGGTCCGCGATCCCGTAGGTTTTCCGATGCCGGTGATTTCCTGATGGCGGTGGGATACCGATCCCTTTCAGGGTCCCTTTCTCTGTGGAATCCCGTTCCCCGGTGGGATACTTTTCTCTGATTGAAGATTAAATTTAATGAAAATGAAATACAATTTCATACACATTTAATACAAAGCTAGACCTATATCCTTCAATTCACATAGAAACTATAGCGTTGTGTATGGCTATACCATTTATTTGGCTTATATAAAGAAAAAAGAAAAGTGGGCCTCCAGCCCCAGAGGAATGGATATTGTACGTTCAGTAACTTTGAAATTTTCATAAGGATAATCAGGTGTACGTGCACAAAGTTTGGTAAGCATCAATCTATTCATGTAGGAGTATTGAGCCTATTCATATTTATATAGCTTATGTTAGAAAAATGAAATGTGGCCCCTGGCCCCATTGGAATGATATTAGAAAGTTAAGTACCCTTCGGTAATTGAATACTGATAATCAAATGAATGTATGCTATGTTTGGTCAATATCAATCTATTCATGTAGCCGAATTTGTTGCTAATTTTATGTATATAACTCATATTTGTAAAAGGCGAATATGGGGCCTCAGGCCACAATGGAAGTGTTATCAAATGTTCATAACCCCTAATATTTTATTCTTGATAATGAGTGATATATGAGCCAAGTTTGGTCAAGATCAATCAATCTATTTAAATGTCTTTGAGGAACATACAAACCCACACATTCTTTTATATGAGTAGGCCTGTATATTATATGATATAATGAGCTAATTTACCCGACTTTACTCGGATTTAATTTCTGAAAAAAAAAAAAAAAAAAGTCTTAGATCTTGATGTTGCAGTGTATGCACCGTTATTTTGAAACAACTTCTATTACTACGAAAACCATGTTTAGCGCCCAAAGCGCACGCACGATGTGACCTCGCCTGACACTAGATAGGAATGTTGACCTTACGTGTCTCTTTCATCCCAATCGGGACGGCCTGCTTCTCTCGTCCTTAGAGGGGAATGATCTAAAACCATGATGTGAGCTTTAGTTATAAATTCAATAATTTATTTCTTGGGAACCCCAGCGTATTAAGTTATAAATTATTTCTGGTTGGGAAGGGGATTTTATTCACTCTTCCTTAGCATATTTACAAGTCTCTTCCGGGATAGGATAGTTTCACATTTAGTCATTAAAAGGAGTTTTCATCTTCATCCATAGTGGTCCACACCCCTTCTAGTTAAAATATCTCAAAAACTATTTAACACATAGAAGTATAAAATAGTATCTGAGATAGCAGAGACAAAACTGCACAGATCACATAGAAGTCTTTAGGGATTTGGTCAGGGATTTTAATGATTACTCGGGTGTAGTCCCCAGGGTTAGGCATTTTATTCCAGGAAATCGGTCAGTTTGCAAAACTTAGACCGACTTGGTTTCGGTGTGACAAAGAGGCACTCTCGTATGTCCGCGCACGATTTATAAAGGGGTGCACACTAAGTAGGAGGTCATTCCAGATTAGACTTAATCCCTTAAGTGTTTAATTCTTCAGTAGGCCAATTGGAACGCTCTATATTGTCCATTTTCTTCTATGTGGACTTTTTCTTAAGCATTTTCTTAAGACTTTTCCTTTGGACCTTTTTCGTCAAAGTGGATTTTTCGTGTAGAGTATTATTAAAGCTATAGTCTTCGAGACCTGCATTTCTTCATTTTTTATTAGTAACTGTCAGAGTCGGTCTTGGTACACCCAATCACCATCACCAACCATTACCCCAGATCACCACGCACTACTACATTTTTTTTGCGCTGCGAGCAGGGTTGTTAAAAACTTAACACACACGCACACATACAACACAGTCCACTCACTAGTAGCAATCATCCTCATTGAATACATACGTTAGCACTTTGCCACATTTATAAGTGAAGACGATTTTAAAAATATATCTATAAAGCAACATTTAAATGAACATTTTCTCCAATCACATGCCAGGTTATAATAAATATTGTAAACATAAATATGTGTGGTCCACCCCGTTTCAGTATATCAATATTCTTAAGATCGGTCTGCCTGCCATTGTTTTCTTGCAATGACGTTGTTTGCTAATCATTCTGGACAGTTTTTTTCAAACATATTAATATTATGTAGCGACATTAAATGGCTGATTGAGATGACACAAACATATTAAAATGTTGTAGCGGCATTAAATGGCTGATTGAGATGACACAAACATATTAAAATATTGTAGTGGCATTAAATGGCTGATTGAGATGACACAAACATATTAAAATGTTGTAGCGACATTAAATGGCTGATTGAGATGACACAAACATATTAAAATGTTGTAGCGACATTAAATGTCTGATTGAGATGAAACAAACATATTAAAATGTTGTAGCGGCATTAAATGGCTGATTGAGATGACACAAACATATTAAAATGTTGTAGCGACATTAAATGGCTGATTGAGATAACACAAACATATTAAAATGTTGTAGCGACATTAATGGCCGATTGAGATGACACAAACATATTAAAATGTTGTAGCGGCATTAAATGGCTGATTGAGATGACACAAACATATTAAAATGTTGTAGCGGCATTAAATGGCTGATTGAGATAACACAAACTTTGTTTTTTAATGTCCTTGTTCTGAATGTGGTTTGCAAGAAGCACGCCTTAAAATTCTCGGGTCGCATGTGATTATTTTTGTCTGGATAATTTGACAAGGAGCGCAGGTTAGACATTTGAACTCTAGCGAGATGATTGGATTTCAGTTAGGAATTTTAGACAGAAAAATTAGTTTGTTTGAATTCCAGAGGCTTATAATAAACATAGAACATGTCAATAATTTAATTAAAATTGCTATGTAAAAATAAACTGTACCGTGTGTCAAAGGTATGAGAACAACTGTTGTTATATTTGGTATGGGAAATATGTTAAGTTTACAGATTATGTGTGTTGTTGTGTCTATTGTGTGAAATATCTGTGACGTATTAGGTAAGGGGGAAATGACGTTTTAATTTTGTTGTTGATATCGTTGGATTGATTTCCTTGTGGGATATTCACGGTGTGGTCGGTTTTGTGTGTTGAGGACCTCGGCTGAAAATATTGTTAGGGAAGTACGCTGATATGCTTACGAATTCGATTGTTTGTTCGGTAAACATAACTCCGTCATGGTGTGACCATGTATAATAAACTACCTTATAACTTGCAATAAGATATTAAGGGTTTGGTTCTTAGGTTTCAGTTACACCAGTCCGTGTGAACAAGTGAGTGAATATAATATCCAACAAGTAAGCATCTGATATCAAAACTTAGGTGAACACAAGACAGTAATTTCTACATCTTGACAGAGTGTGTAACGAATTTTTCCTATCAACATTTAAAACAGTGGTTTAAAGAAGAACATATTTTAATGTTTAAATCAATTATGATAATAATATGTAACGAAATATATTAGAAAATTATAAATTACAAAAACTTATAAATAAAAAATACTGCATAAGAATGAGCTTGGCTGACCGAAACGAAAAAGAACTGAACATATTTAAATCCTTCTTGATACTTAAAATTTAATTTTGCAAAAATATTAATTCTAAGTTTTATTTTAGTAAAAGTTTATATACTGCATAAGAATGAGCTTGGCTGACCGAAACGAAAAAGAACTGAACATATTTAAATCCTTCTTGATACTTAAAATTTAATTTTGCAAAAATATTAATTCTAAGTTTTATTTTAGTAAAAGTTTAAGTACTATTTAAATAAATGACGTATACATTTAAAGTAACAACTAAGGAACCATCTTAAGCAATAATATGCGTTTGAGAAAAAATTAAATGCAAATAAAATATATTAAAAGAAGTTCACAGCAGTCACATTTATCGGGAACACCCAAACATCAGTTGATTTTAGTGAGTTTTTAGTGCCTTGTTGATATTAATAAATAAAATCAAAGTAATTTTGTATAAATAATCAAGCAAATGACGTCATAGCGCGAATAGTCAAAACTCTTAAGATTACCGCGCATTACAAAACGGATAATGTATTTTCTACTTCTTAAAAGTAAAACTTATAAAATATAATTGTTTGCTTTTCAAATTGTTAAGAAAACCATAAATATTTTAGCATTGCATTTTTAACATATAATAAGGTTTTAATTGTTGTTTTTTTTAATTCCAAAGGTATACTTTAAAAAAATGTATAATGTAATAAAAACGTAACCTTTAAATATAATTCTGTTTAGAAAATGCCGTTTAAGTCAATCAGAGCCATGAAACATCATAGCCAAATAGCATTCACTAACCCAATTATAACTCATCCGAGCAATAACAAACCTTGTAAAGGGCAAACTATGTTTGTTTGGATATAGAAGGGATTGCAATCTGGTGGAATATTTTATTTCAATCTAAGCGGGAGGGTGTTGGTCATTCTGCATCAGGCAGCACAAGATACGACTACAAATAATGGAGTCAATTTATTAAAAAATGAACCTTCTTGGGCGCATACATATCGGTTGGAATATTTTATTTCAATCTAAGCGGGAGGGTGTTGGTCATTCTGCATCAGGCAGCACAAGATACGACTACAAATAATGGAGTCAATTTATTAAAAAATGAACCTTCTTGGGCGCATACATATCGGAGATAGGAAGAATGACGTGTACATTCTGACGTGGATTTATATATTATGTGAAAATAGAGATGTTACTTTCTCCTTTTAAAGATACTTTGCGTGGGTTCTTTTGCACCAGGCAGCACAAAATCTTTCTCACAATAAAGAAATGGATTTAATTAACAATTACCCGTCTTGGGTCTTGGGTGCATGTACATCGAAGGTAAAAAATAGGACGTGTGAATTATGAGGAAAATATATTTAAATCACGTGTTATAAAACTTGTGAAAAATCGATAAGTTATATTCTCTTTTAACAGATAAACATTTGTTTACACATTGATAGATTTAATGCTGTTAACAAAAGTTAGTATTATTATATAAGTATATCCATGAATATCACAATCAAAGCATTTTACTCAGTTGAAAATTTAAATTTGAGAAATAGAAATGAGTTTGTTTTTTTTCTCCAAAAATACATATAATTTTTTTTTAATTGGTGAAAAGTAAAGTAGGTGTTTATTTTCATAAGATTAACATTTCTTTTAAGACACCACAGTATGCTATAGACGGGGAAAGCGGTTGCTAGTTTATTCTTGAGATAAAATAATTCTTTGTTTTACGATATTTTGATAATCTTTTTTGTTGAAATTTTTGATGTAAATTATAAATATATCAAATTTCTTTAATATAAAATATATTTATATTACACTAAGGATATACCCATCGTGGCCCGGGATTGAATTAGGACCCAAATCTGGTGGAACACCGTTCTCATTTGGACCTTATTCCCATTTTGACGCCGATCCCGGCACAATTCCATCTCCAGGTGTGATCCCAGTCCTGTTCAAATCAAATTTGCTTGTGGCTCCGGATTCAAGGGGAAACCATAGTCCCGGTGGGATCACGATCCCGTTGGTATCTCGATTATGAGGGGATCCCGATCTTGGTGGATCCCGTTGGGCTGCCGATACCGTTAGGATTCCGTTATGTATATGATCCTGTTTCACCTAGGGACCCTCTTTTCCAATTTCATCCCATTTCTCGATTAGATCCGAACCCAGTTTAATCCCCTGGATCGAGTTACAGATGTGTTCCATTTATACTAATTGATATCGCTCCTCAATATGATCTAACTCCTCTATGGGATCATGCTCAGTGCGATTTTGCACGAATAAGCTTTTAGATCACGTTATATAACACATTAGAAAAATATAGAGCTTTCTGGAAGATTCTAGATTTAATTTAATATGATCCATGAAACTTGCGAAAAACTTTTTTTCTAAGTAATTATTATTCAAATGCGAAATATTATACAATTAATTCGCACTACCTTAACTATAGTACCTTTAAATTAAAATAGGGGACCGATTGGGTCCCATTTAATAAGGTACTGTTTAATTATATCTGAGATGGGGGAGCACGGCAATAAAAATCATTCAGATAAATTATAGAGTTACATTTTAAATGTGTCCCATTCAAATCTATTTAATAATGTAATAGTAATAGATATAGCTTTATAAATGCATCGAAATTTCTGAAAATACTATGTGGATATCCTTAGTTTTAAATCCACCGATATGCCAATAAGGACGATGAAGTGTATTGATACGAAGCTTGTCGTATATCCGTCATTTCACATAGAAACTACATTGTTCTCTAAGCCTATTGATATTTACATGGCTTTAATTAGGAAAAATGAAATGGAGCCCCCGACTCCAGAAGTATTGATATCACGAGTTCAGTATCCTTCGTTTTTTGAAAATTGGATCATCAGGTATATATGTACTAAGGTTGGTCAAGATTCATCTATTCATGTATGAGTATTAAGCCAATATGTTGTTATATTGCTTATATTAGAAAAGATGAAATCCCCAGAGGAATGGATATTATCAGTTTAATACCATTCGCAATTTTAATATGGATAAAGTGTACGTGTACTAAGTTTGGTCAACATCCATCTACTCTTGTATGGAGTATTTGTCTTTAATTTTTATTTACATAGACCATGTAAGGAAAAAAAAACTCGAATTTTGTGCGCCTGGCCGTGAACGGAATGTTATAAAAAGTTGAAAACCCATTAAGAGTTCCTTTTGGATAATGATAGACATAAACATCAAGTTGGGTCAAGATACATCATTCCATGTCAAAGATTTTGTGGAACAAACAAAGCCACAAATAAACAAATTTTCACTTATATATATATATAATTGCCTATATACCCGGCGTGGCCCGGGATTATGTCAGGACCCCATCCTGGTGTGACTCCCGATCCCATTGGGACCGCGATCCCATTGAGACCGCGATCCCATTCTTACATCGATCTCGGCGCAGATCCGTTTCCCGGTGTGATTCCAATCCCAGTTTATCCATTCAAGGTTAGGATCCCGATACCGAAGGGATCTCGTTTTTGGGTGGGATCCTGATCTCATTGGGATAAAAAGTATGGATGCTTCCCGACCCTTTCGTTTCTTTCCTAAATAAAAAAAAATTTACTCAGTGGTAGAGCAAGAACATTACATTACGTGACAGTATAGAAATGAATAGAAATAACTAGCAGTGTTGTCTAATCCTATTGCTATTTATGTATATTATAGCAGGAAAAATGAAAGTGGGCCCAAGTCCCAGAGGGATGGATATTATCAGTTCAATACCCTTCAGTATTTTAAAATGGATAATCCAGTGTATTTGTACAAAGTTTGGTCAAGATTCATCTATTCATGTAGGAGTAGTTGTTTTTAATGTTATTTATAGAGATCATATTAGGACAAAAACGATGTCGGAGCCTCTTGCCCATAATGAAATGTTATAAAAAGTTCATAACCCCTTAAAAGTTCCTTCTGGATCAAGATGGATATATGTGTCAAGTTTTGTCAAGATCCACCAATTCGTGTAAAAGCTTTGGTTAAACAAACCCACAAACACACAAACAAACAAACTTTCACATTTATATATACATGCTATGATATGACAGAGTTCTTGCTGTCAATTTAAGATGATATTTTCACATTTTTTAGAGAAAAATGGGTGTTGTTAAGGTCGCGAACATTTAAAGTTATTTCTCTAGCCCAGATATCGTCCCTCAATTATCTTCCGTAGTGACAAAGGTTATAATGTTAGTGATAATGTAGAATGGGTAATTTAAGGTCATGTTTAGAGAAAAAAAAAAGTAAGGATCAGGGTAAGCGTTTAATACAATCAGATCAATACTTCTCAAAACTGAATTTTGTTAGAAACGGATATATCATTACAACGATGCTTCTTTTTCAAGTTAGGAATTAGGAGGTTTTTTTTTTCTTATGATTTTTTGTTTTTTTGTTGTTTTTTTTGCAATAGCAGGTAGAAATTATTGAAAAAGACCAACCATTATTATCCAAATAACATGGGGATATATATTCCAGTGCTAGAAAAAAAATACATATAACGGTTTTAGCATTGAAATATGAATACATTTTATAATGTTTTGATTTTACCATTAACAGAAAGGAATATTTGGTAAAAAATCAAACCTAGTGTGGTCTTTTTCAATGTCAAATCGACACAGTCAGTGACACAAATGTGACGAGCCTTAACAAAATAGACATTTATTACTTAAAAAATGAACAAATTCTGGCCTCAATGTTAGCTGAAAAGTCAGAAATCCAAACTCACACTGGGAATAACACTATCGTTATTGGATCAATGTCAAAGGACTATGGTGAATTTCATATGTATTTCTTTGACGTATCCAACTGTTCTGAAACTGCTTTCATGTGCAAAATTCATTTTAAAAACAAGACTAAAGACAAAGCCATTGCTGAAAAAATCATATTACCAATTTATTGTGGCCACTGCAGCTGATATATATGTCAAATCTCAAATTTCTATTGAACACAAAATCTTTGACAAATCTGGAGAACTTATGAGGAAACTAACATCCTAATCCAGTTTGACAAATGAAGGATCAGAATTTTATTTTATGTTAGGAAAATCATAAAGATGAAATTTCTTTTCAGCGAAACAAAATTCGGGCAACATCAGGAGAAAATGGAGAAACATATTTTTGATCTTACATTTTCTGACAAGTTGAATTATTTATCAACCAAATGTCCAGTAAAATATAGAATATTACATGCACACCGCATGAAGACAATTCAAATTTAATTGAAGTAACAACCAAAGACATGATGAGAAACCATGAATCATCAATGTCTGCTATAATATGAATCAAATTGAATCAAAGTTATCAATTTTAGAGAGACGAATGGAGGATAGGATTGTAAAAATTGAACAATTTATTGTTTTCTTCAATGACTCAAAAATTGTGTTTAAGGCCCTCAATATGAAATTAACGCACGTTTTAATGAACGAACAGAACAGGAGATGATAAGGTCATTTGGAAAATCAATGTCTCTACTCATCAAAAACCAAATTGACCAAAAGTCATCTCATCACCATTTAACGTGTATCCATGGTTTAATATCCACAATATAAAATAGGTATCCCCATTGGAATACGATAATGTTAACGTTGGTTGGCAACTCATCTAAGAGAAGAAAACTCTGAATACAAAACCCGAGATGGAATCCCTTAAGGCGTATACAATGAAAGCATCCGACAACTTCTGCATCCCTACCCATCCCTGGTCGTCTTGAAATAGTCTTGCCATTGGACATCCTTGGCCCGGACAAGAGAGTGGGGTTGACGCCGCGCAACTCTTCCTTAATTTAAAACAAAAGTCACTGCGCAAGTCATCGATCTTCGAAGGACGAACAACAACCACCACATTATAATCCAAACAGATGCACGATTGTTTATCCGATTCGATCTGAAGTAAATTAAAACAATTCTACATACGATGCTAGAGCACTTCTTGAACATACGCATCTCATTCTCAACTTTCTCTCTCTCTCACTCTCTCTCTCTTGCTCTCTCGCTCTCTCACTCTTTCTTTTTAAGTATGGCATACAACATCTCCCTCAAAATATCAAGCATTACGAAACGATCAATTCTTATAAATATGCAGCTGTTATAAGATCAAAATTTAAAAGATAGTTCTATAGTCAACTCTTAATTCACCTTGACGAGGTCAGGTTTCTGTATACAGATTCAGAGAAGGCATTGTTAAGTTGATTTTGTTTGCGAAAATGGTTAAACGAATTTTTATGATTGATTTCTATAAACATTCTTTAATAAAAATCTAATTACTAAATCTGGCTGACATAATTTAATATTAAAAAAGAGAAATTAAATAATAAACAGAAAAATGCACACAAAAAGACCATATAGCATGGGATAACACATTTTTTTCAAATTATTTGGAGACAAGATATTGATTTTTGAAATGTAAATATAAAACGAATTTTTCGTAAACTTTTCTAAGACAGCTGAGTTCAAAGACAGCTGAGTTCAAAGACAGCTGAATGCAAGATAAAATATAATGACAGCTCCTTAAATGTTGATCATCTGCCGTTACAATAGAGAAAATGTATCCTAAGCCTTACTAATGATATAATCCAAGACTACAATTGGAAAAGGAATCCATGTCTTTCAACTGAGAGATATTTCATTTACTGAATAAGAAGGGCACGAAATAATAATTGTAGGTTATGTTAAAATGATTGATCAGCTGGATTATTTAGCTTTCGGAATATTGTTTTTTTTTTTTAAATTTCATCCAAATATAATGAACGCTTTTCTTTAGACATCTTGTTTCGTTCTAATTACGTCATAACACTTTATACAATGCTTCATATTTCAATATCATCAAGCTGTTTCTGATTTGATTGTGTTTGTAAATGCAGTGGCTCATTTGTCAGTATCATCCCCCTGTTTCTGACTTGATTGTCTCGTGCATTGTAGTGGCTCGTGTTTTTTGTTGATTTTTTATCTTCAATGGTTGCAAATGCTTTATATATTAATTCATTCTCCGTGTTAATTTATTTGCTACAATACAAACAAATCAAATGCAAGTTATATTTTTTAATTATGAGCTGGTTAATACTTTGGTTATCAACTGGTCTTTCGTAAAATTCTGTAAAATTAAGAATATCAACAATACAAAAATAAAGAATGTTTGGGAATTTCCCTTGGGAAATACGTGCGCATTTTAGCAAAACTTTGGCCTTGACCTTGAACCGGGTCCCCCTGGTTCCAGCCCAGTTATTTGTAACGATCCACATGTTTAGCGCGAGACTCCAAAAAAAAAATAATAAACATCAACAAAAGAAATGTTTTTAAAAAGTATGTGTGAATTTTCCAGGCTAGGTGCTTATGACCCGTGACAGGTTCACGGCCAGTCTGACATTGACTTATGGTTCACTCTGATCTCCCCTGTCACACAGCAGGTTCAACAGAAATTTAAGTAATAAACATTGTAATGTCTACACAAAAGGATGTGTGAGTATCGGTAGAAAAAAGGTGGGAAGGGGGTGGTAGGATGCATCTCCTTTCAAATTGAGTTGAAGGGGAGAGTGTGGTAGGATTCATCTCCTTTTAAATTGATTTAAAGGGGAGGGGGTGGTAGGATGCATCTCCTTTAAAATTGATTTAAAGGGGAAGGGGGTGGTAGGATGCATCTCCTTTCAAATTGAGTTAAAGGGAGGGGGTGGTAGGATGCATCTCCTTTCAAATTGAGTTAAAGGGAGGGGGTGGTAGGATGCATCTCCTTTCAAATTGAGTTAAAGGGAGGGGGTGGTAGGATGCATCTCCTTTCAAATTGAGTTAAAGGGAGGGGGTGGTAGGATGCATCTCCTTTCAAATTGAGTTAAAGGGAGGGGGTGGTAGGATGCATCTCCTTTCAAATTGAGTTAAAGGGAGGGGGTGGTAGGATGCATCTCCTTTCAAATTGAGTTAAAGGGAGGGGGTGGTAGGATGCATCTCCTTTCAAATTGAGTTAAAGAGAGGGGGTGGTAGGATGCATCTCCTTTCAAATTGAGTTAAAGAGAGGGGGTGGTAGGATGCATCTCCTTTCAAATTGAGTTAAAGAGAGGGGGTGATAGGATGCATCTCCATTCAAATTGAGTTAAAGGAAGGGGGTAGTAGGATGCATCTCCTTTCAAATTGAGTTAAAGAGAGGGGGTGGTAGGATGCATCTCCTTTCAAATTGAGTTAAAGAGAGGGGGTGGTAGGATGCATCTCCTTTCAAATTGAGTTAAAGGAAGGGGGTGGTAGGATGCATCTCCTTTCAAATTGAGTTAAAGGGAGGGGGTGGTAGGATGCATCTCCTTTCAAATTGAGTTAAAGGAAGGGGGTGGTAGGATGCATCTCCTTTCAAATTGAGTTAAAGGAAGGGGGTGATAGGATGCATCTCCTTTCAAATTGAGTTAAAGAGAGGGTGTGGTAGGATGCATCTCCTTTCAAATTGAGTTAAAGGAAGGGGGTGTTTTGTTTTACTCAAAAACATTTCAAATAAGTTAAAAAAAATATGATATCTAGGTTCGTTTAAATGTATTTTAAATTATTTGAGTAACTTTTTAAAAAAGGTGGGAAGGGGGTGGTAGGATGCATCTCCTTTCAAATTGAGTTGAAGGGGAGAGTGTGGTAGGATTCATCTCCTTTTAAATTGATTTAAAGGGGAGGGGGTGGTAGGATGCATCTCCTTTAAAATTGATTTAAAGGGGAAGGGGGTGGTAGGATGCATCTCCTTTCAAATTGAGTTAAAGGGGAGAGTGTGGTAGGATTCAACTCCTTTCAAATTGAGTTAATGGGGAAGTGGGTGGTAGGATGCATCTCCTTTCAAATTAAGTTAAAGGGGAGAGTGTGGTAGGATTCATCTCCTTTTAAATTGATTTAAAGGGGAGGGGGTGGTAGGATGCATCTCCTTTTAAATTGAGTTAAAGGGGAAGGGGTGGTAGGATGCATCTCCTTTCAAATTGATTTAAAGGGGAAGGGGTGGTAGGATGCATCTCCTTTCAAATTGAGTTAATGGGGAAGTGGGTGGTAGGATGCATCTCCTTTCAAATTGAGTTAATGGGGAAGTGGGTGGTAGGATGCATCTCCTTTCAAATTGAGTTAATGGGGAAGTGGGTGGTAGGATGCATCTCCTTTTAAATTGAGTTAATGGGGAAGTGGGTGGTAGGATGCATTTCTCCTTTCAAATTGAGTTAAAGAGAGGGTGTGGTAGGATGCATCTCCTTTCAAATTGAGTTAAAGGAAGGGGGTGGTAGGATGCATCTCCTTTCAAATTGAGTTAAAGGAAGGGGGTGGTAGGATGCATCTCCTTTCAAATTGAGTTAAAGAGAGGGGGTGGTAGGATGCATCTCCTTTCAAATTGAGTTAAAGGGAGGGGGTGGTAGGATGCATCTCCTTTCAAATTGAGTTAAAGGGAGGGGGTGGTAGGATGCATCTCCTTTCAAATTGAGTTAAAGAGAGGGGGTGGTAGGATGCATCTCCTTTCAAATGGAGTTAAAGGGAGGGGGTGGTAGGATGCATCTCCTTTCAAATTGAGTTAAAGGGAGGGGCTGGTAGGATGCATCTCCTTTCAAATTGAATTTAAGGGAAGAATCCGCCGTCTCCAAAACGCGGCTGGGTTTCTTTAAAATTCTCTATGAAACGAAAGTAAATTAGTAATGGAAACGAACATTATATTTATTTTTAAATGTTATATTTTTTTTCGTTCCGAATTGAAGTCCAATCCAGAACTATTCAATTAGCAGGAAGTACAGTTATACAAACATAAATACAGGTTTTTTTTTGGTTTTTTTTTTGAACATTCAACTGATTTGATTAATTGATTTGCTGAAAGAAATGGATAATTATTGAGTTATGGGCTTAATTGTAAAACATTTTCTTCTTCATCTTCTATATCTTACGGCCCCACGATCAATTTATTGATCATTTTGATTCCTATGCATGTAGATGCGATTTGCAATGTTTCTTTTACTGGTGTTGATGATGGAAATCATGCACTAAGGGGTTTGAAGGCTTGAGGCAATAGACACAAACGTGTCTAGTGTTTTCTTTTTTAATATATATAATTATTGAAAAAATTATTGCAATCCAATACCATAATTGACATAATTGACATGGGATAGGATTGTTTGGTATCAAAACCCCAAAAGTCCCTGAGAGTAGTCGATATGTATAGCAGATACAAAGGCTTTTTTTTATTGAACTTCTTTAAATTCACTTCTTTGAGACAAGAAAAAGTTGTTGTAATGAGTTAGACGAGTGAATAGTTACATCCACTCACATACATCCCTAACACACGTCTGCCACGCAAACAGTACTCAGAAACTACACTCTTAATTCAAACTCGGCAAGCGCACCTTAATCACTCAAAAAGAACACATACAAAATTAACAGACACAAAGCGCAACAAACATATACACACACAACTAACATACACATACACAAAACCAACAACTCACACACACCAATCATAAGCTCGTCTATGAGGTGGTAAAGATTTCATGTAGCTTATAACGAATGATTAATAAAATAAAACGTCTAATTATTGACGAAACATTAAATTAGAGGAAAATGAAATGAAAAAAAATGTTTTTCAAAAGACATCAATTTCATAGTTTATTAAAATTTAAAAAATTCATGAAACAAAAATAAAGATATTTAGACCAAACTCTTCGGGCACATATATATTTGTAATTTACTTCATCGTTTATTTTCGTTAATACTCACAAATTCAAATTTATAACATTTTGAAAGTAGGTTTATGTGTAAATGTTTACTTTTCAATGCCGGTTGGAGTAAATATAAAACCATAAATAATATATCCAAATAGAAAGTTACATATTTTAAAAGATATTTTTTTTTAAAAACTAAAAAATAATAATAAGAAATGTTTACTCAAAATGTCAGCAGAAAACTTTCCCAAGGTTTGGTGAAAATACGTCTTAAATTTAAAAAAAAAATGATTTTGCCTTTGCAGAAACTAATGTCAAGGACGAATTTCTTTCCTGCAACTCCAGATCAAATAATGTGTGTGGAACATTGTGTTGATAATACTGAAACGTGGGCATCACAAGGATCGTGAGAAATAAACTCTTTGAAACCAAACTCAGAGAGGGTGTCAGTTAATTTAGATGGTGAAATCTAGGTCGTGGTTTAGCGTGGGAATATCATCATGACCCTGTGATTAGAAGTAAACATTGCACAATTGGTTTTATCGGTTTAGTTCGTTGTTTCGTGTATTTTATAAACGCACGGTGAAAGAAAAGAAAAATAAGCAACCATTATTATAAATTGTTCCATTTCAAAGTTCCATAATTTTCTCCACCTTTACAAAGTATGTTTTTCTATAAATCTAAAAATTCTGGATGACATAACTAAGTGAATACTTAAACGGATTAAAGATGAATAGTTTTAATCTCACTTCCATTGTCTTATGTTTATTCATGATCACAATTAGTCATGTTAAGTTTCTTATCAATAACTCTGTTCTTGATTTATTTTTATTGATATTTTTTTTTTTTTTAAGTTGAATAAGTATGTCTTTTTTAGCTAAATATAAAATTTAGGAAATAAATTTCCTAGTAATAATAAGGAGTAATAATAAGCAACATATAAAAACAAACCTTTATTAAACTTTTTTTGTTCGCTAATCAATTTTAAGTTAGTATCTATAAGATTTGATCCAATTTATTAAAATGCGTAATAGTGTTATAATTGTATACTTATTATTAAATGTAAAGTCCGTTGTTAAATAAATCTTTCCAAATCATTTAACATAAAAATGAAAACATTATCATATTGATTTGGAAAGTAGTGTTTGTGGTGTTTGTTTTTTTGTGATGTAGAATATATGACTTATAGTTTTTTTTATTTAGGAATTTTATTAATTTATTTTTAAAACATGATTTCCAGTATCAAATAAAGTCCCCATGCCAAAGCTTAAACAGAATCACAGTTTCAACCTTTTGTATCACTTTAGCAATAATATACTGGCGCCCTGCCTTGTTTGAATTTTTTAAGGTGTACATTCAATTTTGATAACATTTAATGTGTAATGTCTTTCTTAGACAGTCTTGATCCCATTTTCAGTATCAGAACATAGTTGGAACAAAATCTGTAAAAACATGTTATCAAATTTAAAGTATATTCTTAAATAATTTCAATTTCAATAACTCAAAACTCAAGATTTTTAAGCTCTATAATTAAAGCCTATCAAGTTCTATAATCAAACTTGGTCAAATCCAATTCTTCCAATTCTTATACTTAAAGCCATCAAGGTTCTTTACTTTAAAAAATTTTAAAGTTATAAACTTGTCAAGTTCCATACCTACAACTTGTCAAGTTCTATACTTTAGTCAGCAAAAGTACATACTTAAAGCCCGTCAACCTCTATACTTAAAGCCTGTCAAGTATTATTTTTAAATACTTGTTAAATATTTTAAAATCTTGTCAAGTGCTAGTCTTGTATTACAAAAATGAGCAATTATTTATTATAATCAAATTGACCCAACTTTCCTCGGGTTTATACTCTAAACACTCTTAAATCCTTTAAGCAAAGACAGATTCATACGCATATTAATTTAAATTTTAAAAAAAATTGTCTCCAATAACATACAAGAGTTATAGTAATTAGTGCAAATTTATATTTGCGGTCCATCCCATTTTAAACAATGTTTCTGAAACCGAAATTCATGCCATTGTACTTAGTGCCTGCCATTTTACAGAGTGCCTGCCATTTTACAGAGTGCATGCCATTGTACTGAGTGCCTGCTATTGTACTTAGTGCCTGCCATTGTACTTAGTGCCTGCCATTTTACTGAGTGCCTGTCATTCCACTTAGTGTCTGCTATTGTACTAAGTGTCTGACATTGTACACAGTGCCTGCAATTGTACTTAGTGCCTGCCATTGTACTGAGAATCTGCCATTGTACTTATTCCATTCCATTGTACTGAGTGTCAGTCATTGTACCGAGTGCCTGCCATTGTACTGAGTGCATTCCATTGTCCTGAGTGCCTGCCATTGTAGTTAGTGCATACCATTGTACTGAGTGCCTGCCATTGTACTTTCTGCCTGCGTTATACTGAGTGCCTGCCATTGTATTGATTGCCTGCCATTGTACTGAGTGCCTGTCATTGTACGCTAGCAAAGAGTTTATTTGGCAGGCATTTGACGATGTATTCAAAACCATTAATTTTTTTAAAGCTATTCACTGGTTGATTGGTATGGCACAAATAATTTGTTTTATTTCCTGGTTTGCGACTTTGGTAAATTCTTGTTTTTCAAGCAGCATGCCTTATATATCGTGACTCACAGGACCTTTTATTTCTTTGTATATATTTATTCCGAGGCTATTTTTGAAATTGTAACTCTCAGTAGATTATCGGATGTCAGTAATAAAATTAAGAAATAAAATAATTTTTTTTCTGAATTTAAGAAGCTAATTACAAACCTAGAGCATTTAAATAACAAAAAATGTAATCTGACATGAAATGAAATTGCACCGTGTGTAACAAATGTTGTCTTTTAACGTATGAAACGGTTGTNTTTATTTCTTTGTATATATTTATTCCGAGGCTATTTTTGAAATTGTAACTCTCAGTAGATTATCGGATGTCAGTAATAAAATTAAGAAATAAAATAATTTTTTTTCTGAATTTAAGAAGCTAATTACAAACCTAGAGCATTTAAATAACAAAAAATGTAATCTGACATGAAATGAAATTGCACCGTGTGTAACAAATGTTGTCTTTTAACGTATGAAACGGTTGTTTCAGAAAAAAATAATTAATATTGTTTGATTAAGATGAATATACCATTTTACGAATAACAACTTACATTTACTTAAACATGTAAATAAACACTCTACATAAAAGACATATACCGGTTTCAGAATTGAAATTCAAATGTTTTTCAGGTTTTGATTTCACCATGGACAGAAGAGAATATTTGGTTAAAAATCATACATATTGTGGTCTTCTTCAATGTCAAGTTGACTCAGTCAGTGACACAAATATGGCCAGTCTTATTAAAATGGACATTTTTTATTTAAAAAATAAACAACTTCTGGCCACCATGTTAGCTGAAAACTCAGATATCCAAGCTCAAACTGGGAACAACACAAAAGTTATTGGGTCAATGTCAAAGGACCATGGTGAATTTCATGTTTATTTCTCCGACGTATCCAACTGTTCTGAAACTGCTTTTATTTGCAAGATTCAATTTAAAAACTCGACAAATGGAAATATGGATGATGAAAAATACATACTACCCATTTCCATGGTGAATTTCATGTTTATTTCTCCGACGTATCCAACTGTTCTGAAACTGCTTTTATTTGCAAGATTCAATTTAAAAACTCGACAAATGGAAATATGGATGATGAAAAATACATACTACCCATTTATTCTGATCAAAATGAAGACCATATTTACGTCAAATCTCAAATGTCAATTGAACAGAAAATATTTGAAAAATCTGGAACAGTTATGAAAAAACTGGAACCCCATACAAGTTTGAGGAATGAAGGAATGGGATTTCAGTTTACTTTCGGTCATCCTGGTCTAATCAATTCAAATGAGATTTCAAAGCAGCGAAACAAACCTGATGTTATTTCATGGGAAAATGTAGGAAATACTTTTGAACAAAAACTTTCTGACTTCGAAGTAAAGATTTGTAAACAACTTGACGCATTTATGAAGCAAATGTCCACTAAAATAGACGATTTAAAACACACACCAAAAGAAATGAACGTAAATTTAAAAGACGTTACACAAAAAGAGATGATACGAATATTCCAACAATTAATTTCTGATTTGGCCAAAAGCCATAATGATTCAAAGCTAACAATTTTAGAGAGCCGAGTGGACGATATAATAGATAAAATTGATCGAGTTAACGTCTCGCTCAATTTTCATGAGTTGAGAACTCACACAGGTGGTTTAGAGATTATTCAATAACTTGATTTCTTATTGGATGACAACAAACTGATCGGATTTAATGTTTCATCTTTAGAAATTAAATTAACAGAAATACAGAATAATGTCGGACAAATGAAAGATACAACGACAGAATTACTTAAGAATGACAGACACATGAAAGATAAAATGACTGAATTACTGAAGAATGAAAGACAGATGAACGATACAATAAAAGAGATACTTAAGAATGACAGACAAATGAACGAAACTATGAAAGAAATTCAACAAAATGTAAATAATATTAATAAACTTTTGAAAGAAGGAGAATTGATGGGAGAAATCCAACAGTCTTTGACTTTACTACACAATAAACTAAACGATTCGAAATTGTTTAATGTAGAAATCACAATGGGAGAAGTAGTCAGAGAAATGCAGTACAACAACTTAACAATGAATGATTTGAAACAAAGTGTAAATGACAAGTGTAATGGCGACGTGTTAAGAAACACAACAGAACAACGACTGTCCAGTCTGGTGGAACATCTGGAAGAATTGAAGATTAATCAAGGCTCTATAGAGACATTATTAGTCAATGTCAATGGAAGTTTGAACAAATACTACACTTCAGGATACAAACAACTACAAGTAAATTTCATCTTTCTATATATGTATTTATATGAAGTAAATTTAAAAGATTAATATATATTAATTAGACGTTTTTTTATATACTAAAACACATTGCTTCTAAATTTAAATGAAAAAAAATAAAAGGAAAATACAAAATATAATTTTTTTCCAAATATTTTTCTGAATAAAATAAGAAAAAAAAAACTATTAATTGTGTTCAAATGTTTTTAAAGATTTTATTTAGCAAAACAAAGTTTCATTAAAGTTAACAAAACTGAAACCCTAAAGAATGGCAGACACAAACAAGAGAAAATTAAGAAAATACTAAATGACATAAATTGTTTCAATTATCTATGAAAGTAGGATAAATGTAATGTAAAACATAATATTTTCTTTGTCTTAAAAATGTATAAATGTATGCATCCACCAGGTATGGATGTATGTATGTATGCATGTTTGTATGTAATTACGAATGTAGATATGTGTGTTAGTATGCACGTATTCTTTTATATATATGGTTATGTCGGTGAAGTTGTTTATGAATTTATGAATATGTGTATGAAGCATGTTATGTATATATGTATAGATGTATGGACGTATGTATGTATGTATGTATGTATGTATGTATGTATGTATGTATGTATGCATGTATGTATGTATGTATGTATGTATGTATGTATGTATGTATGTATGTATGTATGTATGTATGTATGTATGTATGTGTGTATATATGTATGTATTTTGCAGACATGTATGTATGTATGTATGCATGTATGTAGGTATGTAGGTATGTATGCATGTTTGTATGTATGTATGCATGTATGTATGTATGTATGTATGTATGTATGAATGTATGTATATATGTATGTATGCATGTATGTATGCATGAATGCATGAATGCATGTATGTATGTATATATGTATGTATGTATGTATGTATGTATGTATGTATGTATGTATGTATGTATGTATGTATGTATGTATGTATGTATGTATGTATGTATGCAGACATGTATGTATGTATGTATATTTTTATGTATGTATGTATGTATGGATGTATGTATTTATGTATGTATGCATGTATGTATGTATGCATGAATGCATGAATGCATGTATGTATGTATATATGTATGTATGTATGTATGTATGCAGACATGTATGTATGTATGTATGTTTTTATATATGTATGTATGTATGGATGTATATATTTATGTATGTATGCATCTATGTATGTATGTATGTATGTATGTATGTATGCATGAATGCATGAATGCATGTATGTATGTATATATGTATGTATGTATGTATGTATGCTGACATGTATGTATGTATGTATGTTTTTATGTATGTATGTATGTATGCATGAATGTATGAATGTATGTATGTATGTATGTATGTATGTAGGTATGTAGCTATATATGCATGTTTGTATGTATGTATGCATGTATGTATGCATGTATGTATGTATGTATGTATGCATGAATGCATGAATGCATGTATGTATGTATATATGTATGTATGTATGTATGTATGCAGACATGTATGTATGTATGTATGTTTTTATGTATGTATGTATGTATGGATGTATGTATTTATGTATGTATGCATGTATGTATGTATGTATGTATTTTATATATATGGATATGTCTGTGAAGTTGTTTATGAATTTATGAATATGTTTATGAAGTATGTTATGTATATATGTGTGTATGTATGTACGTATATATGTAGGTATGTAGGTATGTATGTATGCATGTATGTATGTATGTATGTATGTATGTATGTATGTATGTATGTATGTCTGTATGTATGTATGTATGTATGTATGTATGTATGTTTTTATGTATGCAGATATGTATGTATGTATGTATGTATGTATGTATGTATGTATGTATGCATGTATGTATGTTTGTGTGTATATATGTATGTATGTATGCATACATGTATGTATGTATGTATGTATGTATGTATTTATCATGCATGTATGTATGTATGTATTTATATATTTATGAATGCATGTATAAATGTATGTATGTATGTATGTATGTATGTTTTTAAGTATGTATGTATGTATGCATGTATGTATGTATGTATGTATGTATTTATGTATGTATGTATGTATGTATGTATGTATGTATGTATGTTTTTATGTATGTAGATATGTATATATGTATGTATGTATGTATGCATGTATGTATGTTTTTGTGTATATATGTATGTATGTATGCATACATATATGTATGTATGTATGTATGTATTTATCATGCATGTATGTATGTATGTATTTATATATTTATGAATGCATGTATAAATGTATGTATGTATGTATGTATGTTTGTAAGTATGTATGTATGTATGCATGTATGTATGTATGTATGTATTTATGTATGTATGTATGTATATTTGTATGTGTGTATGTATGTATGTATGTATGTATGTATGAATGTATGCCGGTATATATGTATGTATGTATATATGTATGTATGTATATATGTATGTATGTATATATGTATGTATGTATGTATATATGCAATTATATAGGTATGTATTTATGTATGCATGCGTGTAGGTATATGTGTTTATGTAATTACTTATTTAATTATGTATGCATGTATGTATGTTTTACATATATGTATATGTGTTCGTATTCATTTATTATCATGTGTGCTTGCAAATGCATGTATATTTGTTTTTGTGTGCGTTAATGTGTGTTTGTTTTGTGTCTTTGTATGGATATGTGTGTGTATGTTTTATTTATTTCAATGCACTGAACAAACTAAAAAAAAAGGAGAATGTACATTAAAAAACAACAAAGTCTCAAAGAGAAAAAGAAAAGAAAAGTATTTAAATTAAATCAGAATAATGTTAAGGATGAAAAACTTAATTCGGATATTTTAAAAAACAATAAAGATTCTATATAATATAAAAGTAACAATTACTTTTAAATCTAAAATGACATTTCACTGTTAGATTTTAACATTCAACTTTGTACATCTTGTGCAGCTCAAATGTGAAAGAGGAATGATTGGTCTATTAGGTTCAAGAGTGATCACGTCACTAGACAACAAGAAAAAAGTTCTGTGTGATACAGAAACAGACGGTGGTGGATGGATCATCATACAGGTAAAGTCAAATTAATCTTTGTCTCAGATCTAAAGCATCTTTTATTGTTAAAATAATTTCAATTTTGAATTAACAATGATAAATTACCTTTAATTGCTTAATCAACTTGTGTAATTTTCTTAACTTCATTTCGAGAAACCATTATAAAAAAAACAATTTTTTTTTTTGCTCTAACAAACAAAATAAAAAAACTATTTTCTGAGATATTTTTAATAGACCATATCATAAACAGTTGATAAAAAAAATTTAAAAAAGCTCAAATTGCTCATTCTTGAAGTTATTGAAACAAGAAAATAAAAAAAAAATGATGAAAATACTTTTCTAGAGGCGTGTCAATGGAAAAGTCAACTTCACCAGAAACTGGAATGACTATAAAAATGGATTTGGGTCATTGGATGGAGACTTTTGGATCGGCAATGAACTCATATCAAATATTACATCCAAGGTAAATATATTTCTTTTCTAAACATTTTCAAATTTAAATATTTTTTTATTTTTTTAAGAACTTTAAAGTTAAATTATTAATATCATATTATTTCAAATAATATTATATCATGTACGGTATCATATATTATCTCATTTAATATATCGTATAATTTTCTCTTCATATCATTTCATTTTATATCACATCACACTGTATCGTAGTATTACTTATCTTATCATGTTACATAGTTTTGTATCTCTTAAATAACATCTTGTACAGTCTAAAACGGTCTTTAAGTTAATAACTTAACAGGTGGAAATCTTTAAATTGTTCATAATCAAATTTAAGGAACTATATAAAATCTTTAAAAGTTGCCAACGTTTAACTGTAATAAATATTTATGTAGCTATTAAATAAATATACAATGCAACCTTAAAAAAAATTAAACATTTGAGAAAATGCTTTTTTAGAAAGTTCTGGTCTATAAAGTGTCAAAATGATTGACTAAATGATTGACAAAATGATTGACTAAATGATTGCCCTTTCTTGAACTTTTTTAACAAATACGTTTTGATCCATTGATCTAAATAAATGAAAATTTGTTGGTTTTTTTTCATTTATCGTACATATTTTTCGGTCATTCAAATGCTCGTTTGAGTTTTCTATAAAATGAGTCTGTAGCAAATCATTTAATAAATGTTGCGTTTTTTAGTTAGAATAGAGTCTTAGATTTGTATTTGAAATTGGTACTCGTTTTTTCCTCTCCAAAATCTGGAACACTTCTTTCATCATGAGCCGATTGGTCTGTGAATGGTTGTTTTGATCTAGAAATTAGTTTACAAGATGGCGTATCAAGATTTTTCCAATATGGCTTTGATATGGTTTGTTGGCAACGATATCCACACATACATGTAACCGCTATTCCTGGCGATAAAAAACATCAGCATATTAGACAAAGAATATAAAACACATTCAACACGCCTTGTTTCATTTAGACAAAGCAGATAAAACACATTCAACACACATTGTTTCAAATAGGCAAAGCACATAAAACACATTCAACACGCCTTGTTTCAATTAGACAAAGAAGATAAAACACATTCAACACACCTTGTTTCAATTTGACAAAGAAGATGAAACACATTCAACACGCCTTGTTTCAATTACACAAAGCACATAAAACAGATTCAACACGCCTTGTTTCAATTAGACAAAGAACATAAAACACATTCAACACACCTTGTTTCAATTTGACAAAGACGATGAAACACATTCAACACGCCTTGTTTCAATTACACAAAGCACATAAAACAGATTCAACACGCCTTGTAACAATTAGACAAAGCACATAAAACAGATTCAACACGCCTTCTTTCAAATACACAAAGCACATAAAACACATTCAACACACATTGTTTCAAATAGGCAAAGCACATAAAACACATTCAACACGCCTTGTTTCAATTAGACAAAGAAGATAAAACACATTCAACACACCTTGTTTCAATTTGACAAAGAACATAAAACACATTCAACACGCCTTGTTTCAATTACACAAAGCACATAAAACAGATTCAACACGCCTTGTTTCAATTAGACAAAGCACATAAAACAGATTCAACACGCCTTGTTTCAATTAGACAAAGAACATAAAACACATTCAACACACCTTGTTTCAATTTGACAAAGACGATGAAACACATTCAACACGCCTTGTTTCAATTACACAAAGCACATAAAACAGATTCAACACGCCTTGTAACAATTAGACAAAGCACATAAAACAGATTCAACACGCCTTGTTTCAATTAGACAAAGAACATAAAACACATTCAACACGCCTTGTTTCAATTAGACAAAGTAGATAAAACACATTCAACACGCCTTGTTTCAATTAGACAAAGTAGATAAAACACATTCAACACGCCTTGTTTCAATTAGACAAAGTAGATATTTGTGTAAGTTGTGGCCTTGTTTCAATTAGACAAAGTAGATAAAACACATTCAACACGCCTTGTTTCAATTAGACAAAGAAGATAAAACACATTCAACACGCCTTGTTTCAATTAGACAAAGTAGATAAAACACATTCAACACGCCTTGTTTCAATTAGACAAAGTAGATAAAACACATTCAACACGCCTTGTTTCAATTAGACAAAGAAGATAAAACACATTCAACACGCCTTGTTTCAATTAGACAAAGAAGATAAAACACATTCAACACGCCTTGTTTCAATTAGACAAAGAAGATAAAACACATTCAACACGCCTTGTTTCAATTAGACAAAGAAGATAAAACACATTCAACACGCCTTGTTTCAATTAGACAAAGCAGATAAAACACATTCAACACGCCTCGATTACAAAGAAAACTTTGTGAACACCTCTAAACTCCCTATCGATTGATTAGAAGCCAAAAGTAAGGTGTTAACTCTAAGGATAAGGCTGGTACTAAGGAAGGTAGTGGCAGACAATAATTTCCGATTAAATCAAAAATAAACTTAACTATAAGGCTAATAATAATAACAACCTAGTAAGAATATCGCAACAATAAGTTGTTTAGTATTAAAAGTACACTTTTAATAAAATGTAAAGTTGTTTTGTGTACTTACCTTAATATAGAATAGCAGAATAAAAATGAATTTTTTTTTCAAAATTTTAACCGGCATACGACATTTATTTTTAAATCAATTAGAGTTATCTTTTCTTCACTCGTCCATAAAACTACGTTGTCCCGTTTAATAGCATTATATAAATTAATGAAGCATTGATTACGGCTGTAGACTTAATTTTAAAGTAGGATACTTGTTTAATTACGTCACATTCAATAATAAAAAAATAATGCAAATTACTGTTGAATTTACAGATATTTTGCGATTTTTTAATGGTATGCTGTATTTTTTGTTTACATTGTTGCCATGGTTACTTTTAAGAAAGTATATGACAAAAACCGCAAACACAATGATATGTTTTTTCAAGATAAGTGTATGATATAAGCATTAATTCGAATTGAAGCTTACCATTGTTTTTATAGGGATAAATTTAATAAATATACATGAATTTAACATACAATATATTTATATATACATAAAATTGTCACTGTCAAAATTTGTTTTTGTTAAAAGTGATTTTATGTACACTTAAAATTATTCTCAAAATTCTTCTTAATAATATTTTTTATAATAAAATTATATTATTATTCCTTGGGAAACTTATCTGAGACACCAATTTCAAGGTTATTCTTATCCACTGTGAGTTGAGATTATTATTATGTTTTAAATATAGTAACTCTTACAAAAACTCTAATAATTAAATACACTTAAAATAAATTAACATGAACAATCTCTATTAAAAAATAATATGTTTAAAAATTAACACTTATGATATATATTAATAACGTCTATTTAAAAATGTAACACATAAAATCTGTTTTTACTAGTTATATTCATAGAAAATAAATAAAAAAACTCTATTATTATGTTTATTTAAACAAAGTGACAAATACAATCTATGTCAACTGCATATATCTATTCAACGTAGACCATACAATCTCTATTAACTACTTGTGTTTAAACAAAGTAACACATATAATCCCTATTGACTACGTTTAATTCGTTGTTCGTCCGTCAATATTGGCTTGGAACATCGAGTCATCCAGTGAATGAGAGGATGGGTTACGATGAGCCGGTAAGTGACTTGCTAGTCCTATCCATGCTCGGAATAATGTCTGGCACCGTGGGCAGGGGATAGTTGCTGCAGTCGGTGATCTAATATTGCTCTTACGGGCTAGCCTGCGTGTCTCAGCTATGGTTATACTACTGGCTTCATACGATTTAGCCCCTTTCATGACAGCGGCTCTCCACCTGACCCTAGCCTGGGCTGTCGGCACCCATTTTGTAGGTTTGATTTTGAAGGCGTTTAGTGCAGCTTTCAGTCAGTTTTTGTTACACTTTTTGACCTACTTGGGAGCGCTTGACTATCTTGAGTTTTCCGAACAATATATGTTTTGATAGCCGGTTGTCTTCGATACGGGATACGTGTCCCATACAACCGAGTTGAGACTGCTTCAGGATGGTGAATATACTGGGTAGGTTTGCTCTAGCGAGGACCTCTGTGTCAGGAAATGTGTCTTGCCACCTAATGACGAGGAATTCCTATGGCAGGTTATGTGAAAATGGTTCACATTCTTGGCGTGACGCTGGTAGACAGTCTACGTATTTCAACCGTAGAGCAATGTCGAGAGGACTGCTGCTCTATATACAAAAACTTTCGTTTCTCGTCTGATACATCTCCTCTCCCAAACAGTGCCGCAAAGACTGCCAACTATGGTACTAGTCTTTGCTAGTCTGACATTCATTTCATCATCCATGACTACAGATCTGGAGAGGGTGTTGCCAAAGTAAGTAAATTTATTCATCACGTTGAGACGCTGTCTGCTGATGAGGATGTTTGGTTCAATGTAGGGCTTAATGGGAGCTGGCTGATAAATCACCTCAGTCTTCTTTGTGCTAATTGTGAGGCCAAAGTTATTGCAGGCTTTAGAGAAGGCACAACCGCTGTGTTGCAGGGCATCTTCTGAGGCAGCGTTGAGGGCACACGCGAAGGCAAACAGAAGCTGGTTTAGAGTGTTATGTTTGTTTTGGCTTTAGCTTAAAGCCTCCTAAGTTTAAAGACCGATCCATCGGTGCGAAACCGGATTGGCAAGCCGGTGGTGGAGTCCTTGAACGAATGAGACCACATTGCGAAATACATAGTGCTGAAGAGTACAGGGAATGCTTGAGATGACTTACAGTTGTCCTGCATTCGGGCCATAATGCCATCATGCAGCTGACGGATGATTTTGGCGAACTTGTCTAAGCATGTATCTTTTAGATATGTATATCTAAACAAAGTAACATGTAAAATCTCTATCGACTACTTTTATATAAAAGTGGAACACATACAGTCTCTATTGACTACGATTATATAAACAGAGTAACACATACAATCTCTATTAACTTCTTATGTTTAAACAAAGGAAAACATCCAATCTCTAATTGACTACATTTATATAAAACCATTAACACATACAATGTCTATTTACTACTTACATATAAACAGGTTAAATAGCAGTCATTGAAAAATGTATTTATTTCTACAGATAGAGATTTAATAATAAAAGTATTTTAACTATACACTAAGCAAAAAAAAATGTTTTTATTACAGATGTTTAAAAATAAAAATCATTAGAACCAGCTCCACGGCAAATAAACTATCATTACAATCATCTCATTGGCAAGTAAACCATCATTGAAATAATCTACTTGCCCAGTAAACCATCATTAATAACATCTACTTGCCACGTAAACGATCATTTCAATTATCTCCTGGGCTAGTAAACCATCATTAAAATCACCTACTTGCCCAGTAAACCATCATTACAATCATCTCATCGGTCAGCAAATCATCATTACAATGATTTCCTTGCTCATTAAACCATCATTACAATCATCTCATCGGCCAGTAAATCATCATTACAATGATCTCCTTGCCCAGTAAAACATCATTACAATCATCTCATCGGCCAGTAAATCATCATTAAAATGATCTCCTTGCCCAGTAAACCATAATTACAATCATCTCATCGGTCAGCAAATCATCATTACAATGATCTCCTTGCTCAGTAAACCATCATTACAATCATCTCCTGGGCTAGTAAACCATTATTACAATGATCTTCTTGACCAGCAACCATCATTACAATCATCTCATCGGCCAGTAAATAATCATTACAATGATCTCCTTGCCCAGTAAACCATCATTACAATCATCTCCTGGGCTAGTAAACCATTATTACAATGATCTTCTTGACCAGCAAACCATCATTACAATCATCTCATCGGCCAGTAAAACATCATTACAATGATCTCCTTGCTCAGTAAACCATCATTACAATAATCTCCTGGGCTAGTAAACTATTATTACAATGATCTCCTTGACAAGTAAACCATCATTACAATCATCTCATCGGCCAGTAAATCATCATTACAATGATCTCCTGGGCTAGTAAACCATTATTACAATGATCTCCTTGACCAGTAAACCATCATAACAATCATCTCCTGGGCTAGTAAACCATTATTACAATGATCTCCTTGGCCAGTAAACCATCATTACAATCATCTCCTGGGCTAGTAAACCATTATTACAATGATCTCCTTGACCAGTAAGCCATCATTACAATCATCTCATCGGCCAGTAAATCATCATTAAAATCATCTACTTGCCCAGTAAACCCTCATTAAAATCATCTACTTGCCAAGTAAACCATCATTACAATCATCTCCTCGGCCAATAAACCCTCATTACAATCATCTTCTTGGCCAGTAAACCATCATTACAATCATCTCCTAGGCATGTAGACCATTATCACAATCATCTCCTCGGCCAGTAAACCATCATTACAATCATCAAATATTTTCTACTAAATTGTGTTTTTGTATTACTCACATTTTAAAATTTTTGCGTCAATGTCATCTTGTTTTTTCTCTTACCTCACAACCAGGAAATCTACACACTGAGGATTGACATGAGACAGGGAAGTAATGCGTTCAGGGCTGAGTATGATTCTTTTATGGTGAAGAATGAGTCAGACAAATACAGACTCCATCTTGGTGTTTTCAGTGGTAATATAAGGGACTCATTGAGCTACCATAACAACATGGCATTTTCTACACCAGACAGAGACAATGATGATGGTAGTAGCGGTCATTGTGCTCAATCTTATAAATCAGGGTGGTGGTATAAAACGTGCCATTACTCCAATTTAAACGGTGTTTGGGGTTTGAAAGCACACAATGGTTTAAGTTGGTTTGATGATCAATCCGTCTATAAAAATTTGGATTTTGTTGAAATGAAATTAAGACTCAAATAAAATGTACGTCGACTCAGGTAATTATGTCTTTACATTACAATGGAAAATTCGCGTTTGGTGTTATTGCTTTAAAAGTGTTGTTGGTATTCTAATATTTAATAGAAACTAACAAAATGTATTATGTTTTAGATTCCTAACATCATAAATATGAAATGTAGACTGCAGACATGATTAGGAAATGAACAGACCACTGAAGACATGACAAAAGGACACAATGACAACTTAAGACACTGACTAATGAACACAAATAAAACATACATAAAGCTTGTTTGTTTGTGAACTGAGTTACTTTTATTTTGTATTAATGATCATTTACTTAAAAATAAAATTATATTGCATTTATCAAATATTTAAATTTCACTTGTATTTATCAAATATTTGAATTTCGTTAATTCATTTAAATTTCATTTTTTTTTTTCTAAACATAAATCTCAAAATGAAATTATATTAATTAACAATAAATTTCAGCTGCTCTATATTTCCATCGACTGTGTCTATTTATTGTCTTTTTTTTTTTGGATAAAATTCTAATAATTAATAATTGTTAGAAACCAGTATTAATATTATTAAATCTTTTTTAATCAATCGAAAGCTTTGAATGGTTTACATGTGAATGATATTACCTTTATGTATGAACATATTTTAAATTACAACTGTTAAAGGGAATTGTGTTGGGTTTTTTCCCCCTTTTCTACAAAAATAAAGTTATTTAGTTATTTTAGCTAAGCCACGGAAAAGAAAATGTTAAGAACGCAAACTAAATATTATTTAGTGCACTTCTATACCATTCATCCGATTACGATACAACTTTAGTGAATTGATATGTCCCCGCCAGCATAGGATTCTTAATTAATACAAACATTTAAGAATAAATCAGTTACTTTTTTATGTTTTTTAAATTTTTAAATGAGCGATATAAATATTATTTGAAATAGAACTAATGCATTTGTGAATGGAATTTTAAATCAAATACAAATAGCAACATTTCAATTTGTGATTGACATAATCAGTAGTTTTATGAATTTTTATTACCATTTTACAATATTTCGTTTGGTGTCGGGGGTCCTAAATTTACATAAATAAATAAATGAGGTATAAAAATATAACATTAAACAGGGCTAATGCATTAAGATAAGGAATTAAATCTAATACAAACAGCGATATTTCCATTAGTGTGTGACATAATTTAGTTGTTTTTTTTTTTGTACAACCATTTTCAATATTCAGTTTTCTACCGGGGCCTTAAATTCATTTTTTTAAATCTTATACGATCTTTGAAAAAATAAATCCGTGTTCGCTTCTATACCATTTATCCGAATGCAATAAAACATTAGAGAGACGTTTTGTTCATGACCGAAATGGTTTTTGAATGATTACGAACATTTTAATATATTTAGTTTTGAGCCAGAGACCCTTTATCCGTTTTTGCTGATATGAGTTATATAAAAATATTTAAAAAAAAGAACTAATGCATCCTTGGGTGCAATTTGTGGCAAATACAAATAGCAAAATTTCAATTTGTTTCAAATACAAATAGCGACCTTTAAATTTGTGTCAAATACAAATAGCGACATTTCAATTCGTGTCAAATACAAATAGCGACCTTTAAATTTGTGTCAAATACAAATAACGACATTTAAATTTGTGTGTGACATAATAAGTAGGTTTATGAATTAATATAACCATTTTACAATATTCCCTTTGGTTTTGGGGCCCTATTTTTTTTCATTATATGAGCAATAAAAATATAATTTTAAACAGACATAATGCATGAGTGGATCGAATTTAATCCAATAAAAATAGCGATTCTTCCATTTGTGTGTGGCATAATTTATTAGGTTGAAATTTATTCGAGTACGCACAAGTCAGTAAAACAAGAAACAAAATAGTGTGCTTATAAAAAGTACTTTCATTAATAATTGAACCAAAATAAACACTTTATTTCTTTGAGTGGCATCGCAACGCATGTCGGGATTTTGCTAGAAGCTATATATATATAATAAGAAACACTCACTCAAAGTGAACATTTTTACTTCTTTTTAGAGATAGATAAAATATTAATTTAGAGTTAGTAACTCAAGTTGAATAACAAACTATAAATTCTTTTGTTTAGAAATATAAACAACATATATACAATTCATATTTACTGCTTTTGGAAAAATATAATAAATCACTGTCATGGATTTCATAAAAAAAATATTACTGCCTTTTTATCTTTTAATTCAATGAAAATATATCAATCGAGCATAATATGAAATAAAGGAACACAAATCTCTTTTTAACATTTGTATTTTTTTGTTGCTTTAAAAATTATATTCATGATTTAAATAACTCTATTAAATTCATGTTCATTTGATGCTTATGGCATATTGATTGCACTCTGAAAGAAAATCAATAATGAAAATTAAAATATAGCCCTTGTTTATGTCCAATGTCATGATAAGCAAACTTTGATCCAGTTTTAAAACATAAGGTCATTAATATTTTGTTACATCATAACTGTAACTATTTTTAACATAATAGGATTATATTTTTTTTTAAAAATAACTGTGACTATTTGAATCTAATCCATTATAACTTTCTTACATCGTAACTGTAAGCATTTTAAACATATTTTTACTATAACTTTGTTACAATAAAACTGTAATTATTTTAACATAAAGTCATTATAACTTTCTTAGAACATAACTTTAACTATTTTAACATAATATCATTATAAATGTGTTACAACATAACTGTAACTATTTTAACCTACTTAATAAAGTTTTTACAGCAGTTACAAGTTTGTTTTATTCTCTTTTTGTTATAAAAACAAATAAACAATGTTGACTGAATTTATGATGGTTACACATTAACAAGTGAGTATCACAATAATAAGGAGAGGGGAGATCAAGATAGATTGTGAGAGAGAGGGAGAAAATGTGAGTGACGTGAAGATAAAGAGAGGACGATACACTGAAGAAAGTGATTTAATATGTATTGAGACAATCAGTGAGGGAAGGGTGAAAAGAAAATATTGAGAGTGTGAAATAAGGAAGAGGTGATAGATAAATATATAGAGAAGAGTGATAATGAGACAAAGAAACAAGATAGGTGAAGAAGAGCGTGAGAGTTTGAAAGAGAGTTTGAGAGAACGGGACAGAGTGGTAAAGAGAAAAATATATCTAAAAGGAGATAGATAATGTGAATGAAAGAGAGAGCACCATGTAAGGAGAGACACTGAGAAATTGATTTAAAAACTAGATAATTTAAAAGAATTCTCCCTCGCCTTTTTTAGAAACATCAACAGTTTTTAATTTTGATAAACATTCCTTGAAAGTTAGATAATTGTTTATTTTATTGTCATGAAATGAAAAGGCCCATGAAATTATTTATTAGCTAACCCGTGGAACAGTAACAAATTGATTCTTATTGTATAACTTTTTGTTTAATTTAGATATGATGGGATGATTGTCTAAATTCCTCCCTACATTAAGCGAGTGGTTTAAGTTTATTTTTTGTTTTTTTGTTGTTTTTTTATTTGATAATCAAAAACTGTTTAATATATAAAGTCAGCTTAAAGTCAAAACATAATCTCAATACTGCTGGCTATTGGCAATGGGACCTACATCCTGCCGTCATGGTCTTGGGCATGTGCACTTCTTCCTGACGCCATGAATTTGGACATGAACCCTTCTTTCCCGAGGCAATTGTCAAACATTTTCACTCTCTCATATTAGAGATAAATCTTTTTTTTTATATTCAAGGAACTTAAGGTTGTCTAAAACTTGAATTCTTTATTAATACTATTAAAGTAGTGCCTGATAATTAAATAACACCTGTAAAAGATTGACATACATTTTCGTTGAAATAATTCATCTAAATGGCTTATTTTAACATCGATTAAATTGCCATTGCAATTCTAAGTAAATTTTATTTTTTTAATATAAATTCAATCCGAATGTGTGTTTCTCGGACAAATTAATTAGTTATATTATACAATGTGCATACACACTTTGTTAAAAAAAAAGCATTATTATTATTATTGTTATTATTATTATTATAATATTATAATATATTATTATTATTATATTGCCCCACTCTTTTGACAGCTATGTTGCCCCACTCTATAACAAAATATGTTATTAAATAAAAAAGATTTTTCAGTGTTTTGTAAATAGGGTAAAAATTATAGGAGAAATTGAAACAATCATTCACCAAACCTTCGACAATAATTCTACATTACTCAATGTAAACATACTGTAAGATTTGTGTTTTTATAAACACAATAAATACACATATTAATTTTATCGATGTCCTTCAAGTTTTTTTTTTTAAACTTACATTTTTAAATATGTTTAATTTATCATTTGAAATTTAATTTGTTACCTGTTTGACTCATCTTTTCATTTGCACGGTTTGACATCTTATTGATTATCACGTTCTACATACATTTGGAGAATCACATTTTGACATACACATTGATTATCACCGTTTGACACTGCCATTGATTAGCTCGGTTCATGGAATAAACGATTACTTTAACTTACTCAATACTTATTTTAAATATTTTTTTCTGGATATAGTCCTATGCACAGCTTGGGTGCATTATGATTTAGGTTATCTTTATGAAGCCTTGATTTCATTAACAAGGACTACAATGAAGGACTAGACTTCTTCATTCCAATCTGAATGTTTCTTTAAATGTTTCTTTTTTTTTTTGTTTCAATTTGTATTTTCCAAATATGTAATGAAAATCAACATACGTATTTCTCTATGTACCAACGACCGATACTTTCGGTCATTGAATATTTTTGGAAATAAAGGTGTCGCAGAAAATCGGAACTAGGCAATAAGACAAATGGTTAGCGCCATCCCAAGTTGTCAGTGTGTGGCTCAACAAAAAATTAATTGTTAAGCCACCTGATCAGAGCCCGTGTCAACCAAGCTCGATTGCAAACGTAGAATCGCAGGCATTCTGTTCAGAGTTAGAACGACCCGTCGGTGGGTCGGCCGTGTACAGGAGACACTAAAAATTGACAAAAGCAGAAGGAGGCTGAACCCAGTCTACCACCGATGTGAGGACTCACCGGTGGCACAATATCTAACCGGTGGCACTCGGCTCTGTCTAATGACAGACATCCCGTTCTGATGAGCCGCTTGTATTTATAAAAAATGTATGAACTACTTTCGGTTACATTAAATTGGCTTGACCAAGCTCATTCATAATTTGCAAATGTGTATGTCTGGACCCCCCCCCTCTCAAATTGGCTTGACCAAGCTCATTCATATTTGCAAATGTGTATGTCTTGACCCCCCTCTCAAATTGGCTTGACCAAGCTCATTCATATTTGCAAATGTGTATGTCTGGACCCCCCTCTCAAATTGGCTTGACCAAGCTCATTCATATTTGCAAATGTGTATGTCTGGACCCCCCTCCTCCACACACACCCCCCGCGAGGGTCTCACCCAGTGCAAATGAGGAAATACATAGCCGATGATCGGATTGTAATTAACTGTTTGATATTTCTCAACCTTTTATTTTTCAATGAGAGTGTCGCTAGTCTGAAAGCACGGGAAAGATGTCCCCATATAACTTTGGTCCGCCAAGGGTATTTCCTCCATCCCCCCCCCTTTTCTGCCCACAGTCTTTGATGTGAAGGTTATTTATGAAAAAATAATGATGTTATTCAACTGAGGGTAGTGAAAGATTTTAGAAATAAAGGCCCCAAACAATGGTTTTTGTTTCATTTAACTGGAATTTAATTGATGTACAACTCAACATAACATCATCAACAGTGTCAAAGGTTTTAAACCTATCATGTTGGGCAGGCCTGCAGAAAATACGGCCGGCCAGCCCCCACTTGGCGGCCCGCAGAGTAACAAAACATTATTTATTATTATTAATTTCTTAATAGCTTTCGGACCTGCCCTGTTATCTTTTGGCCAGCACAAGTTTTTCATGAAGTAGTACGGCCCACACAAGTTTTTCATGAAGTATTACGGCCCACACAAGTTTTTCATTAAGTATTACGGCCCACACTAGTTTTTCATGAAGTCTTACGGCCCACACAAGTTTTCCATAATGCATTACGGCCCGCCTTACACTTTGAGTTGAGCACTAGGCCTGATGTAGGGAATCATAGGCCTGATGTAGGGAATCATAGGCCTGATGTAGGGAATCATAGGCCTGATGTAGGGAATCATAGGCCTGATGTAGGGAATCATAGGCCTGATGTAGGGAATCATAGGCCTGATGTAGGGAATCATAGGCCTGATGTAGGGAATCATCAAAACAACAATGATTATAAATAAAACTGATTAAGAAATGAGATATATTGTGTGCAGAATTTCATAGCATTTGAAAAAAAACAGTTCCTAAATTTATAGGAAGTTTATGTCATCAAAAAAAAGACAACAAGAAGGCAACCGAATTTATAAATAAATATATTTATGCCGATCTACTTTATAGCGTCAAGTATCCAAAAGAATGTAATTTGGAAGTAGGGCAGCTTCAAATAGCACATGTTTTTAGATATCCAGACACTTGGACAGAAAGGCAGCGTTAAAGACAGTGAAAAGAACCCAACATAATGTAACCTTATACATGTATGTTGCATAGTGTACTATATGTTATGGTTAACGCAGGTCGGTTCCGAAAAATAGATGACTGGCGCTTGTGATAAAATATGAGGCCACTTTGCAGGCGTGTTTGCCTCAATATATATTAAGTTGGACGTTTTTAGATTGCAAAGTACGTGAACAATAATTTCTAGATTTTATCTGAATTGTGCGACAGTCAGAGTTTCTTTCAGCTCTGTTTCTGGGGGGTTGGGGGCAGTGACCCCCGGGGAAAGCTAATCGCCCCCCCTGACCAAAATATGTCCAAAAATAAATCAACTGGAACTACAGGCACTGCACCCCCGAAAAATCTGAAATGCCCCCCCCCAACATCTGAAGTGCTTCCCCGGTGGAAAATTTCTAAAATAAACCCTATGTTATCAATTTTTTTCTTTTCTAGTGATTGTACTACAATGATCCACCGTGCCATGTGTGATTGTACTACAATGCTCCACCGTGCCATGTGTGATTGTACTACAATGCTCCACCGTGCCATGTGTGATTGTACTACAATGCTCCACCGTGCCATGTGTGATTGTACTACAATGTTCCACCGTGCCATGTGTGATTGTACTAGAATGTTCCACCGTGCATTGTGTGATTGTACTACAATGATTCACCATGCCATGTGTGATTGTACTAGAATGCTCCACCGTGCCATGTGTGATTGTACTACAATGCTCCACCGTGCCATGTGTGATTGTACTACAATGCTCCACCGTGCCATGTGTGATTGTACTACAATGCTCCACCGTGCCATGTGTGATTGTACTACAATGCTCCACCGTGCCATGTGTGATTGTACTACAATGCTCCACCGTGCCATGTGTGATTGTACTACAATGTTCCACCGTGCCATGTGTGATTGTACTACAATGTTCCACCGTGCCATGTGTGATTGTACTACAATGTTCCACCGTGCCATGTGTGATTGTACTACAATGCTCCACCGTGCCATGTGTGATTGTACTACAATGTTGCACCGTGACATGTGTGATTGTACTACAATGCTCCACCGTGCCATATGTGATTGTACTACAATGCTCCACCATGCCATGTGTGATTGTACTACAATGTTGCACTGTGACATGTGTGATTGTACTACAATGCTCCACCGTGCCATCTGTGATTGTACTACAATGCTCCACCGTGCCATCTGTGATTGTACTACAATGCTCCACCGTGCCATTTTTGATAGTACTGCCATGCTCCACCGTGCCATGTGTGATTGTACTGCAATGCTCCACCGTGCCATATGTGTTTTTACTGCAATGCTCCACCGTGCCATATGTGATTGTACTACAAGCTCCACCGTGCCATGTGTGTTTGTACTGCAAAGCTCCACCGTGCCATGTGCATTGCACAGAATAATAATATTGAAATTAAAAAATACCGTGAACTGACTGACCTGGAGTGTCTCATGACCCACAAAAATATTACGACAAACAAACATCACACTCGATCAAAATGCGAGTACAGAGAAAGTCTTTAAGCGGCATAGTTAGCTTCGACATCCAATGTTTTAAATAATCAGTAGTCAATTATTCGACTCTGTAGTGTGTAGATAAATATGACCTTATTTAATATTAAATTTGACCGCAAATGGTTTTAAAAATAGCCCGATGAATTCAACGCCCGCTCTGCCTTCACACTTGTCGGAGGAATAGACATTAGGCTATCATACGTCATTTTTATTGATTTTTCTCTTGAACCGCCATTCTCCAATAAAGCCATTTCTTTTTTACCAATGTTTGAATGTCTCCATCCATTGGTCTGGAAGTGTCTTTTGTATTTCAATTGTAAATTGTTATTTAAGCGGCAGTGTGTCTTCAAGTTCACCATACTCAGATCCAAGAGGCATCCGCTGTCTGACCAAGCTTTTAAATATCCACGATATGTTTTCGCATCTGGTCGCAAACTGGCTTTAGAAATACACCCAAATAGTCACTGGAATGTAGAGACTTGAAATAAGAGTGAAGGCTTAAAGTTTTACCTCTAAAACTTGTCTTGTCTTGTTACATTGAATACACTGAGCTTAGGGTGAGAGTGAGAGAGAGGGAGAGAGAGAGAGAGAGAAAGAGAGAGAGAGAGAGAGAAAAAGAGAAAGAGAGAGAGAGAGAGAGAGAGTAAGAGAGAGAGAGAGAGAGAGAGACGGCGACTCACCTACCCCGTGCCTGGGGACCGAGCTCCCCTGTCACGCGTCTGGTGAGGGCAACTCATCTGGCCCGTGCCTGGGGACCGAGCTCCCCTGTCAAGGGTCTGGTGAGGGCAACTGGCCCGTGCCTGGGGACCCAGCGCCCCTGTCAAGGGTCTGGTGAGGGCGACTCACCTGGCACGTGCCTGGGGACCAAGCTCCCCTGTCACGCGTCTGATGAGGGCGACTCACCTAGCCCGTGCCTGGAGACCGAACTCCCCTGTCAAGGGTCTGGTGAGGGCGACTCACCTGGCACGTGCCTGGGGACCAAGCTTCCCTGTCACGCGTCTGGTGAGGGCGATTCCCCTGGCCCGTGCAATGGGACCGAGCTCCCTTGTCAAGGGTCTGGTAAGGACGACTCACCTTGCCCATGCCTGGGGACCGAGCTCCCTTGTGAAGGATCTTGTGAGGTCGACTCACCTTGCCCGTGCCTGGGGACCGAGCTCCCCTGTCAAGGGTCTGGTGAGGGCAACTCACCTGGCCCGTGCCTGGGGACCAAGCTCCCTTGTCAAAGGTCTGGTGAGGGCGACTCACCTTGCCCGTGCCTGGGGACCGAGCTCCCCTGTCAAGGGTCTGGTGAGGGCGACTCACCTGGCCGTGCCTGGGGACCGAGCTCCCCTGTCAAGGGTTATGATGGCAAGTAATCGATCATTATGGACATTCGAATACGATCTAATTGAAGCTGATAATGGACCTTACATTGACACTTCACATGAAACATATAACTCTCTCTAGTAATTAAAGTTCTGACTTACGTTAGCTAGCTAAATACAAAATTTAGAAAATGCTTTTACAAATATTTTTGATCGTCTGGTAAAGAAACGAAACTAACTAAAGCGATTACATTTTACCACACCTAATTGTAGATTTCCCCATACGTTTGTTGTGTTGGTTGAAGCAAGTAAGACTACTCCGTCAAAGTTTGACTTAGTGTTTATAGTTTTAACTACTTAACATGAGGCATTAAAAAAAAAATTGATTGTTCTCTAAAGTCCACAAGTCCTCGACCAATTATTTGAACTTCGATGACATCTTCCATGTATAGAATGAAACGTCCTCCTGTATAACAGAGTAGACGTCTTTTTTTAAAAACAAATTTAAAAGTTTTTTTGAAATGAAACGAGCTGCTTATAGCTTTAATAAATAATCAAATGGATTTTGAACGGAATTATAGTATGTTCCGTTTGAGTATAACGCAATGAAAGACACATTGTTTATCTTGCTTGCAATCAACAATGGTGTATACACATATGTATATTTATAAATCTAAGTGGCTATTCGGACCCGGGTACCAGAAGTGAAAGCTTGGGCTTACTATATTTTAAAAATATTATTGTTGGATTTGTAAGATAAACTTTGGTATCGAATGAATGATTATTGAATGAATTATATATTTGTAAACTTAATTCGGCAAGATCGTCTTAGCTTAAGGTTAGAGCAAGAAGAAAAAATGGGATAAAAATACTATTTACATTTTAATATAAGGTATGTTTAAAACAGATTATTTGGTATAAAAGGCACAATCTCGCATTGAGGTTGATACTTATTTGTCTTCAAATTAACAATAGTAATGAACTTACGATAGATACTGATAACGGTTTTGACACCAACAGTCCGAGAAGAAATCCTCAAAACAAAAAAAGTTCAAGTGGGTTAGTTCGCGTGAAAGCCTCAAGCATTCGGTTTGACGGAAATGTCATGCGATTGCCGGGCAATCACACTGATTTATAAAAAAAAAAAAAAAACTATTCACAATTTGAAACACTACTAACATCGCCATTTTTGTTATACAGTTATATATACATTAGTTAGGATTTCAAAAAGTTATTTTAATATATATATATTTTTATTGGAAGAACTTGAAAAATAACAATCAGATCTAGAATGTGTAGTAGATGAGAGTTTTGACCCTATCGGAACCAGGGTTTTGACACTCTCCCTAACCAGTGATTTGACCCTCTCCCTAACCAGAGTTTTGACCCTGAAAACTAGGAAAATGAACAAAATCAATTTTAAAAAATGGTCAAAAATAATTTTAAGATAAAGAAATAATGAGTCTTTAGGCATGGGTACACTTATGGAACTGAGCCCACATTTAGTCTATGGGCATAGTTACACATATGGAACTGAGCCTACATTGAGTCTTTAGGCATGGGTACACTTATGGAACTGAGCCCGCATTAAGTCTGTAAGCATGGGTACACTTATGGAACCGAGCCCGCATTAAGTCTTTAGGCATGAGTACACTTATGGAACTTATCTCACATTTAGTCTTTAGGCATGGGTACACATGTGGAACGGAGCCTACATTGAATCTTTAGGCATGGGTACACTTATGGAACTGAGCCCGCATTAAGTCTTTAGGCATGGGTACACTTATGGAACTGAACCTGCATTGAGTCTTTAGGCATGGGTACACTTATGGAACTTAGCCCGCATTAATTCTTTAGGCATGGGTACACTTATGGAACTGAGCCCGCATTAAGTCTTTAGGCATGGGTACACTTATGGAACTGAGCCCGCATTAAGTCATTAGGCATGGGTACACTTATGTAACTGAGCCCGCAGACTGCAATGCGTCAACGAACCTGTACTGTTATTTTTTACATCGGTATAACGTATTGTGTGACTTGTAAAGGAAACTATGAAACAACTTTTTTCACCACTCTAAAAACATTGTATTTAAAGATATTTTCATCCATATAAGTATGTATGCATCCTACCCCCCCCCCCCCCCCACCCATCAACTGTGTTTACCCAAGAAGGTTAAAACATTTATCAAATGCACACACCCATTCTGAGGCGTATCATTGCGCTGCCTGGGGAATATTTAAAAAAAAATTACACGTTTTCTCTCCCCCCACCCATCTCCCACGCATATTTTAATACGTTTTTTAATAAACATGAGCAAAATCATCCCCGAGAATGGTAGCTACCTTACATACACTACAGCAAAATTTTTTTCACACCCCTCAACTATAATTAATATTCTTATTTCCTACCCCAATTTTACTTCGCAATGCGTACATTATCTTTAAAAAAAACAGTCAATGTAAAATTCCGTATATTTAAAGTTTATGGTTACCTATTTTAACATTAAAACCCATATCAAAGTATTCATTGTTTTTTGTAGAAACCCGTTTAGTGAAGGCAGTTCACCCAGCACTTATGTGCAATTATGTTGACTTCTTATATTGTGTGCATTGCTAAATGGTCGCATTGGCCTATGCTTATTTATATGAACATAATTTAAAATAAATCAAGTGTTATTTGGCGCATGGTAAAATGTCAATTAATTTTCTTTTCACCGCTGCTCTTGGTCTAGGGGGAACACGCCGAACTCTGGGAATTCCACTCCACACAACTGCGTCAACTATCTTGAGTGCCAACTAGCATCTTTTGGTTTTATTTTAGTACTAAGTCATACAAAAAATTAAAACATTAATAAAGTTTATTTACGTTCAACAAAAATGGTTTAGGAGCAGGTTTTTCTTTTGAAGAACTCCTCTACGGATAATTTATTCTCAGCTCCAGCTCAGGTCCGACCAAATTAAAAGGAGTTGAAGGGATGTTGAGTGTTTCAAGAAATATTTACTGTCATTTAAACTGGATCCCGGATCAGTGAGAAATTTTACCAGCTACAGCTCCTGGCAAGGAAAATATGGCTCCAGAGTTCTAGATCTCTAATTACAAATAACAATTAGAAATTAAAATTTCCAAAATAAACACCAAACACCCCGACCCCCCCCCCAAGCCGGTGCTATCATAGCAATGGATGCCCCATAATGAAATTAAAATTAAAGTGTTCAACTTTTTCATTATTTAATTTCCTCATTTACTTTAGGTCAATTATGAAATTGTTTTTATGTGGCGACCCCTTAGGTCTACTTTTTAAATATTTCCACAGAGAAACATAAAACTTAGTTGACTTAGTAGGCCTATTATTCTGTTAGAGTTATATTATAGACCTCTATTTTTATTCTTTTGTATTTTGAAGCATGTGACTTTAAATACAATACATATTTAAATCGACACCCTTCAGTTGAGATATTATCACAGAATATAGCTTCCATTTCTGAAAAATACTGTTACATTGTACACGTATAGTTATATTCTACTCCATATTCATAAATAAAAGTTAATGAAGAAAACAATAATCAATATAATTTTTTGACTCATTTAATTGTCAATTTGAAGAATTGTTTGAAAAGTTTTGAGATACACCAGTAGTTAGAAAGGAGAAATTGCAGTAGACTTCTTGTCTGTCTGATAACTGCCAGTGGAGCATAGGCCATTAACTATTACTTTCCAAGGCTCCTAGTCTCTAGATATCTTTTCCAGCCTTTTCAAATCTTTATAACTGGGTACATTTTTGTCAACATTCTTTTACCATGGAAATCATTTCTGAATTATGCATTAAAATTTATAGTACACTCGTTTATAGTACTCTGCAATAGGTTAAAAAATGTATATTGAGTACAATTATCTATACTTTTAACAATTATATACCGGTACTCTAACTTAAAATCTGCTCCAAACTATGACAGATAATATATAAGGGATGTAGTAATCTATTTTTAAAAATAATTTATAACATACAAGTCAATCACAGATTTAACAAGAACTCAGAAATAAAATTAATAATATTTTTTTTAAAAATAAGCAGTGCTGAATGAAGTTATCAAGATGCACTAACATTAATAGTAGTATTTAGTAGTCATAAGGTTAGAGCAAGAATAAAAAATGGGATAAAAAGACTATTTACATTTTAATATAAGGTATGTTTAAAACAGATTATTTGGTATAAAAGGCACAATATCGCATTGAGGCTAATACTTATTTGCCTTCAAATTAACAATAGTAATGAACTGACGATAGATACTGATAACGGTTTTTCACAAATATGTTTACACAAAATATACATTAGAAACACTTTTTTAGATTGAAAATACAAAATATAATTTAAGAAAATTTAATGAAAGTCTAATGCATTAATTAGTTGTTTAATTCCAAATTCATTTATACGTCATGTTAAATAATGTATACTAGAAAAAAATGCTTAATAGAATTTCAGTAACTATTATGTAATATGTTGTATGAGCACATGATTTAAAAATTTGTTCATTTAACACTTAGTTACATTTGCGTGCAAATATTGTGTTCTGTATTAAATAAAATAAAAAAATATAAAAAGTTAAAAATAAGCTAAGCTAAAAAAAAACAATAAAAAAAACAACAAATTGTTAACCATATTAAATGTATAGCTTGAGGTCCACTTTAATTCGATCCCTTTTATTTGGGATATAATGATAACGAAAACTAAGAATGACGTAGTTGGTATTATTGTAACTCAATTACGTAAAGTTGTTGTATTGAATGCTATTAAATGAGATACTATCACTCAATGTTATGGAAATAATAATGTTAGGCACTTTGCTATAATGTCTAGGTGCTAAAGGCTATTGTAACAATCTGAAATAGCAAAGGAATTTGCACTTTTTCATCTTTTTCACCAATAAAGAAGAAACGAGCAGCCAGGTTAAGAAAATAAGTGCATCTGAGATCATTTTAACTGGGCGAGTTGAAAGGCTTAGATTCCATGTACATATCTGATACTTTCTTGATCGTAGATGATCTGATCTGGGGTTCAGAATAAAAGCTATCGCTACAATCACCATACAGTCTTGATCATGCACAGAGAGTCCAGCATCTATTAACTGTTCTCCTGCCAATCTCTTGTGAAGCATTAATCTTCTTTCTACAGAAATGTCACATTTGTCTTATGATAAAAGTGCTTTTTCAATAGTATGTTCCACGAAGTGGAGAAACAATGTTGAAGTCACCCGGTGTGGTCCGCAACTCCCATGGATTGAACTCCCCGGTCAGGGGTCGGGCGAGGGCAGGCTCGCCTGACCCGTGCCATGGGGATTGCGCTCCCCGGTCAAAGGTCGTGCGAGGGGCTCACCTGACCCGCGCAAAAGGATCGAGCTCCATCATTACCATGTAGGATGAAAAGACATTTTAATGATATCAAAGGGAAAATTCTTCGTTGAGAACCATTTCGAAACATTGCCATAGAACTAGAAACTTGAAGTATTGAAACATGTCTTGAATAAAAGACACTCAAAACAATGAAAATATTTGTTATTTTCTGGGAAATAAGTTATTTTTAAAATGTGTTTTCTTTTTAAAAAATTTCTTAGTGTAAATAATACGAAATTAGATAATAAACAACCATTTTTTTAATTCCGAAACTAAAAAATATGTTTGATTTATTTAAATACATAAAAATACTATTCAAAAGTAACTTTTGTTTATGTAAATTTATATATTTCAATTTACATTTTAAATAATGGAAAATATGTTTTAAGACAAATACATGTTTTGAATTGCAAAATAAAAGTTGTATTTTAAATTTAGTATATTCATTGTTAATAATTAATGTTTCTGTTATAGCCGTCTATTATCATCCAATAGTAATAAGTTTTGTTTTTTTAATTCATTTTTTTGGCCCATTTTTCAACTTAATGTCTTTTCAAAGGAAACTATCGCTTTGGTTTTATTGACACTTTATCAGCTATACTTGAGGCATATTTGAGTAATAATTTTCTGATATTGTTAGTTAATATAAATTTAAAAAAACATAAATAGTGAAAACGTGTAAAATCACAAAACTTAGAGTTGTTTCATTGATTCGTATAAATTATTTGTCTTTTCTTAAACTGTCCATTTCTCAATCAATAGAAAATATATTTTTAAAAAGCCAAGTGTATTCTGAGGGGGCTCACTTGCCCCATGCTCCCCTGCCCACGCAGTGAGTTGGGCTCGGTGACTAACCGACCCCCCCCCTGCAAAGGTCCCGGCTAGCGGGGCCCACCTGTCCCGCGCCTGGCGACCGATCGAGCCCCCCTGTCAAGGGTCTGGTGAGGGCCACCCACCCGGCCCGCGCCTGCTACCCTCGAAAACGCTTAAAGATCACTTACATGTAGAGTATTGCAAGTCGGTGATATCGATCAAGTACATTTGCATATATGTTTACAAAGGAAGCGATATGGCAGGTTTTGGAGTGGAAAAAAATCTGGATCAATCAATGAAGTCTTTCAATATCAACTTGAACGCTACATTAATAGCAATGCAGAAGTAGGGCGCATTTTATCATTTCCAATCCATGAACGCCATCCAACAGTTGTTCATTTGGCAGTGCGCCTTGAAAACGGACAGCGAGGGGTTCTTTACAACAGAAACTGATCGTGTAAGAACAGTGTCCCCTCCGACAACAACGTTAACTGAATCTTTCTCATTGTGCATGATATTTTTGCAAAGACGCCACTTTACTCTGAAGTGCCATCATATTACACATGGAATGCATCAGCGAAAAGCTTTCAAGTTCGCAAACAGGGTAAAGCATTTAAAGAACACCCCAATTTATATTCGGCCGACGCATTAAGTCGTCTGTACACTGTTGACCCAAATAATGCAGAATGCTTTTACTTTTGATTACTGTAAATCAACGTACGTGGACCAACATCCTTCTAAGAATGGAGAACAGTAAATGGTCAAGTATGGGCTACTTATCGTGAAGCTTGCCACGAATTCAAACTTTTGGAAAACGATGCTCATTGGGACACTTCGATCTCTGATGCATCGAATATTGCTCAACTGCATCAAATACGCACTATTTTTCAATCATATTGACAACGTGCTTCCAATCCACTCCAAAAGATCTTTAGGAAAAATACAAAGACGACATGAGTGAAGACATCCTACATCAATTGCATACAATGAATCAAAATCTGGACATTAAATTTACGCCAGACGTGTATAATGAGGCATTGGTTTCAATTGAGGACATATGTTTGGCAATCTCTAACAAAGCACTGGTGGAGTTGGGAATGCCTTTTCCGAATCAATCTGCAAACAAGCTTTTTAACCGTGTCACAAGACAGTTTTTGGACATTGGGAATAGCAAAATGGCAATTTATGAATCCACACAAAGTTTTACACTGCCAACAAACGTCTGTAAAATTACTTCAACCACCGAAAAATTCACACATAATTTTTTCCAAATATGCACAGTATTACAAAAATCATCAGTGGCTCAGTACATGTGCTATATTAGCAGCCAAAAACAACGATTACAATGCAATTAAAAGGACAACGTATAAGTCCATCAATACTGTATTGAAATAAGACGAAGTTGTCAATTATCCAATCACTTGATTTGCCAGGCAGTCCATCGCACGTTTTAACACTGAAAATTGGCGTGTCTATTATTCTTTAATGAAACATGAATCCACCACGACTTTGAAACGGTAAAAAGTTTCAGGGGAAAATATGATGAAAAATAACATCGAAGCTACTTTCTTTTTAAATGGAAAATTGAGGAGAAGATATTTTGTTGCCATGCAGCCCAGTGATTCCAACAGATATTCCATTTGATTTCAAACATCTGCAGTTTCCGGTGCGACAAGCATTTGCAATGACTATCTACAACGCGCCGGAACAATCGCTACAAGTTTACGGACTAAATTTGGAAAACCCATGCTTCTCCCATGGACAGCTGTATGTCCCCTGCTCTCGCGTCGGAAAACCTTCTGATTGAATCGTGTATATACTAGACGGAAAAAAAAAAAAACATTGTGTATTTAAAAACTCTACAAGAAACATAATTAAAATGCAAATAATTTCTTTGTTTGATTGGCATTGCAAGGCATGTTGGGTACTCGCTAGTGATGAATAAAGTAGAAGTCTGTGTTTCATGGAAATAATTGACTCAAGACAACGATGGCCATGTTAACATTTCACAAAAAGAGCGCTCATTAGATTCCATTTCTCAAAAACTTGATGATTTGTGGACGAGTCAAAAGGTGCAAGGGGAAATTATTGCCAATTTTTCAAGCACAACCACGCCGTTCAAATAACAAGAAAACCAGGTTAGTAAATGTTATTTGTGAATAATTCATGTTTTTTTTTACAAACTATAGACAAAAATTACACATTGTCCTGAGGTAATATATATTTCGTTCGTATTTTAATTTAAATTTCTTGTCATTATTCAATTCACTTATTTGATATGTACTTTCAGTTCCCTCTGGTCGTTTCCCTTTTCAGTTAAAATGTGAAGGTGGAATGAACAGTTCACTGATTCCAAGAGTTGTGACGTCTACTTACAACAATACACAAGTTTTATGACATACAAAAACTGATGACGGTGGGTGGATAATCATACAGGTATTTCATATGGTTTATTATACAGGTAAGTAATTTGGATTAGTATACATATAATTACATGATTTATCATACAGCTAACTTCAGTAGGTTATCATTACAGGTTAGTTACGAACAGTATACGTAGCTGTAGGGTTAATTTCGACCGGAGCGTGCAAAGAATTTTGTAATTATCTTAAGCAAAAATAAAACCTCTTACGTTAACATATAATGATCACATCGATATATACATTAACAGACAACACAAAGAGGTCCTCCCAATTACTCATCTCGTCTTCATTTTGCCACTGGTTTAACGTCAATGATTAGGATCTTGTTGAAAATTTGTTCACCTTAAAACCACAGCCACAAAGAATATTGATTATGACTTAATCAAATTCAAAGCTTCATGATCAGGTGAGATATTGTCAATATTTTAGGAAACAACAGTACGGTTAGTACATCCAAAAAGCTTAGTACATATCTAACAAAGGTTGGTTTTTTTAAATTCAAATTGTTTTGAAAGATTTACTTAGACTGCTCTACTTACAGCTCCTTAAAGAGAAACTTACACAAACTGACTCACTGATCGCAATGGAATTTACGCTCCATTTCTCAATTGTTCAAAGGTCCGTATCCTAATTTATTTCCAACCAGCACCGATAATCCCAACATTGAATGGCGACCAACTTGTTAGCTCAGCCATTGACTGAATTTCCAATTTATTCTACTTTTGCTAAAATGAATTTAGGTTTTTTTCATTTTCAATATTTTAAATGATCTCTTTACTTCCAGCGAAGTGTCAAAGGAGACACAGAGTTCAATGTAAGCTAGGAATCGAATAAACAAGGATTTGGCTCTCTACAGGGAGATTTCGAGCTGGGTAATGATTTTATCTCCTATTGGACCCGAACGGTAATAGCCATGCCATGATATAGTTTTTCATTTTGTTTAGAGATAAATTATAGAGAGGAAATGTTTTCTTGAAAGCAGCGTAATGTGTCATTATGTACTTTGCAAAAACAACACATCTTTCAATCACCTTCAGTACATGTCAGTAATTGTCTTATTTATATCAATCAATTGAAAAGTCAGAAATATACTAACGGTTAATCATAACATAATTTTACGATTTTTCTTCGAGTTCATTTTGATACAGATATACGTTAAGATTTTTTGAAATAATTTGAAGTAGAAATGATTTTGATAACAGACTATTTAGAAAATGTGTGCTTTTCTCCAATTAATTTTAACTAGTACTCTGATACTACGCTCTATACACTGTACAGTGAAGGGAAGAAGTCATTGAATTCTTTTTGGTTCGTGTTGATGGATAGGGTTTTAGTTCACTGAGTTTTTCTTTTACAGGAAGATTACATGCTGAGAATTGACATGAAGTGTGAAATGGTAAAACAAAACGCCATCTGCAGTTACTTTAAAGTTGAAGACGAGACCCAGCTGTACACTCTACGTCTTGGTGCGTACTCTGGAACTGCCACTGATCAGCTCAGCTACAACAATGATGATGCATTTACTACTTTAGAGAGGGACAATGACAAGCATTTATTAATTAATTACGAAAACTATTTATATCAGAATTCAGGCTGGTTGTACAAAAGCTTAAGTTATTCAAATCTAAATCGTGTTTGGGAGTGTAGTTCAAAAAATATTGTATCTTGCAATCAGTTTAAGGCGTTTTCATTCGTTGAAATGAAAATTCATAAGAAATAAACAGGGCGCTTATCTAAAGAAGAATCTTGTAAACGTGTTTCAAGACCATAGAATATTTGACTGTCTTTTGAAAGAAATTAAATTTTTTCTCTTATAAGAATACACACCTACTTTACTTTTTCCAAAGTAAAAACAAATAGTTATTTTGCTTTAAAAAAAAAGAAAATATTAACTCTTCTTCATTTGTCAAAATTTATTTTTCAAATGTATAAAATATTACAGTTTTAATATTAATGGATATACTAACATAAATGTACCCAACATTTGTTAACACTATTGATTTTCTTAATTGGTAAACATGTTTGTTTGTAAAAAGAGAATTTAACATCTCTTTTTTCACAAATGTAGTACCATATGATTTGAATATTTTGTCATCCACGTAGAAATGTACACATCCTTTTTTCTATCTCCGATATGTATGTACCCAAGAAGATGAATTATTGATCAAATTCATTCCTTTATTTTTAGAATGATCTTCTATTGCCTTGGGCAAAATGATCATACTCATATTTATAAAATAGAATGTAAAATCCTTTTTTTTTCACAAATGTAATACCATAGGAGTTAACTCTGTTGTCATCCACGTAAGATTGTACACAACTTTTTTCTTACCTCCGACATGTATTTACCCCTAAAATATTATTTATCAAATTGATTTCTTTATTTTGAGACGTAATTTGTGCTGCCTTCAGTCAAATGAACATTCAGATATTTGTAGAAAGAGAGAATGCAAAATCACTTTTTTCACAAATGTAATCCCATAGGATTTAAACCTATTAAGTTAAGAAAAAAAAGCACATTTTTATAAATAAACATTTTTTATGCATCCTCGAGATACCGATCAAATGATGTAATCCTTCGCAAAGACCACGAATATAAATTCTTGAAAACAATTTCTTTATTTATTAAGACATACAAATATATATCAAAAAGAACGTCTGTGACTTATGCTCTGACCATTTTACCCTGTTTTGGTATCACAAAAATACATTTTTTTTATTGTCATGTCACGGCGCACGAAATAAAGATTTTGGGCTTTACAGAAACAGGTTCATCATCAAAGATGTCATTTGTTCCCAAATTTTTCCATTTTTCATCAATAATGATGGAGAATACGAACCAACACGAAATTGAAAATCTATATCTTGATTCCACAGTTGTACCAACACTAAAATGTAGCAAGGCAAGGTTGAAATGGAGATTGAGAAAGAATGCTCAATGACAGTTGAGTAAAAAAGGTTGCACCATCAAAACATTAGTGATCTTGAGAGGGACCTACTGCATCAGAGAATTCTAACATAAAAAATATAATCGTAAGTTTGAACTGAATGGAAAGATGTAATAAGGCAGGCCAAAGTCCTACTTAGGAAGTAGCGCCAAAGGGATTGATGAATGTTACCCTTTTATTTTCACAATACTATTTAAGTTTGCTTATGACACTATTTATGAGCATGAAAAGAGTAAATCATATTCAATTGGACAAAAAAGTTAATTTAATACATTTAAGTTTCGCAATTTTTTTTAAATTTTTTTGGTTTTAATCTGTATAACACAATGTTATATAAATATAATCATTCCTCTAGTCTACATTTCTATAAAAATATTACCCGTGTCTGAGCCTAACTGTAATGGTATTTTCGAAAATATTGTACAAGTAGTTCATTATGCTGCTGTGAACAGTGTCTGAAGAGTGTTTGTCATATATCAAACGATGACAGCAAGATGTCGAGGAAAAATGAATATGAGATTACAGACAATTGTGCGAGCATTGTGCGTAGGCGAAAACATCAAGCCGAGAGGTCTACAAATAAGGCAAAATCCAGACACATATGAAGCCCTCAAAAAGTTTCCCCGAAAACAAGGTGGTCAAATGGGTATCGACGACCTTACACCCACAAAGTGAAAAAAAAAGAGAATTCCAAATCAGCTTGGTCAATTTTTTCTTGAAAAGATATTAAAAAGCAATATATTGCATTGCATTTCCATGCAAAATACGGACTCAAAATTTGATTTTACTCAGTTTACCATGTATGTATGTATATATATATATATATAAAGTGCTTTATTTTTGGTAAAAAAATAGGTGCCGGTACTCAGTGATAGATTGCCTAACTTTTAACTACCAGTTCGCACCTCGATGTAAGCTCAATCACAACTTCAAAGATACTAAATGTCTAAAACAATTTTATTTTATAATTAACCAACTTAAATTGTTTTATTATTAATTTATTAGTATATCGTATACATAATTTGTTATGATTTGTAAAATTTAAAAACATTAATGAAGAACTTGTTCAAGTTATTCTTGATTTATTTAAAAAAAATTGTGCTAAGTTCTCTTGTGTTTTATAGGAAATAACCCTGTTAAAAATGAACATGAAATATAAATGTTGAATAAATTATTTATAATAAATTCCAAAGTTTTATTAAGTTCTCATCTGACGTATACTCCGGACTGCGTTCTTTGCGGTTGGTTTCTGTGGCTGAATGTCTGCCTCTAAGCAACCGTGAATCAACGTATCTTGTAGGATCAAAACGTACGAGTGTTGGTCCAACTAATTTGATAAATAACAGTGAAGATACAGTTGTTGTCATCAATGAACTCTTGTCGGGGTGATGATTAGATTCATTTGCGAAAATCCTCATTCGGCTTCACTTGAAGAAATTGGCATTGTACTGAGAGCAATTTGCAAAGGAAATAGTTTATCCGGAATGTTTTTTTTCGATGAGATATTCACGAAATCCGTGAATCATTATTCTTTCGTTTAATTGCAATCTTGTTGACAAGTTTCTCATTTCTGTTTCGCCAAATGTTAAGTGAGTACCAATGTTGCCCGGCCATTGCTTTGTGTCGAGCACTCGAGCCCAATATGTCCACTCAGCATCTTCACTAGAAAGCAACCTTTGTTCAATTGATTCTTGTAAAGCTTTTACGTCAATTGGTGGATCACTGGTACAGTTGTTGGTGTGAAGTGAAACTTCTTTGAAAAGGTTACTATCTACAGCAGTGGCCGCAATTTTATAATAAGAGCCTGGAATAATTTGCCTTTCTTCAAAAATATGTATAACAGTCTGATTTTTTGTATCTGCTCTGTAGTTGTCTATGTTGCGCTCTTGCAAATCCAAACTTAACTCTGACAATTCTTGGAGTACATCGTATATATATATATGAGAGGTCTAGTACAAATTCAGTAGAAGTAATCTTTCGCTGCAACACTTCATACATGCATTGATCTTTTTTGTCTCTGATTTAGTCAAGTTTTGCTTCTTCAAAATGTTGTACCAAAACTTCATAATCTTCCCAAACTGCTAAAACAGAATGGAAGCTGGATGCCACCCATCGCGTGCTTAACATTCTTCTTATTTTTAACAACTCAGCCTCTAACCAACGAGCACATATTTGCAATTCTCTGCAATTTTGGGTTGAAGAATGATAAAATACATACAGTTTATCAATGAATGCCTTAAATCTGTTCATCCCTGAAAATTGTTTTACGACATCACCAACGGAGAGTTCCAGTCGGCGATTTGCACAATGCCAAACCAGAACCGATGGAAACGTTTCTTTTAGCCATGTCTTGACGCCACTTTTGCTTCCAAACATCACAGCTGCTCCATCACATGCAAGAGAAACTAAGTTCCTTCTTAGAAAGTCTTCTGTTAACCGATAGAAATGAAGGCAGTGTATAAAAGAAGCAAAAATTCGATTTGCGGTTACACTTTCGAGTTCTACCAAACCCAAGAATACATTTACTGGTGAGGTCATGCCACTGTCTGCAAGACAAACACGAATATACACAATTAAAGTAGATTTTTGGCTAAGCGTAGTTGATTCGTCGACGATCAATGAAATTTTATTGTTCGACCCTACAATTTCTTGTAACAATTTTTTTCTCATTTCACAACTAATGTGATTTACTACATTTATGCAGCATTAATTGATTGAAGAATACGGCCCATCTCAAATCCGTTTAGTTCTTGCAAATCTATTTAAGATTCGAAATTATGAAACGATTGGCTCTCTTTGGCTATTTTATATACTGTATGAAACAACTTTGCAGTTACGATTTTCTCTCGAGTTAATGCCTTTAAAAACACGTTCTCAATAGGTGCTGCCTCGGCTTCTGTTAGAATCTTAAGCGCTGCTTTGTGTGCCGCAGTTTCTTTATGATCGAATAATTTCTTTCTTAAAGACGTAAGCTGTTGTTGTCGATTAGTACCGAAGTAAGTTATTTTAGTGTCGGCCCATTCGTTCCAAACCTTCATTCCCATCTTTGCCTCGACTCCGAGACTGCAAGTTTTTTTATTATGGATACATAGCCAATCATATTTCACAAGGACATAATTTCTTTGATCTAAAGTCCAGCAGGTATGCCAATCAACAGCTGCAGGCTGCAGTTGTTAAAAAGTAACAGAGGAAACAAGAACGATATCTGAAGGCTTTGGTTCCGATAGTTCCATTAGGATTTCTTCTGTGACATTTGTTTCTGCCGTTATTTCTTCAGTCAGTCTGGTTTTCTTAATTACCGGCAAAGTCCCAGTCTTAACATCGATTGAATGAGAAAAGAAATCAGAAATTTTCTTCATTTCCTAAGTGGGCTAAGAAATAATTATTACTTCAATTATCAATTTCTAGCTGCGCTCGTTTTAATTTCTTTAAGTCTTAATTATTGCATTTAAATTTTAAAATTTTAATGGCATTAGGTCTTAAAAGCAACCATGACTGGAAATAGGTTAATAACCAATGACGAAATATTACGAGTATGTGCGGAAAGCAGTTTCGCATTTCATATTTTATTTCTTATTGCGCGCAATTTTAAAATAATTCAATTTTAACAAATTAATAATATAATAAATTAATAATAATCATTAAAATACAAGAAAAGTAATACTTATTTCCCACATTGAAAAAAGTGCCGGTACGCCGTACCGGTGCGTACCGGCACAAAAAAGTACTATATACATATAGATCATTATCATCATCATGTCTCCTAGTCATTGGACGTTATGGCTCGACAGATGACATGTGAACTACTCTCCTCCATTCATCTCTGTCTTTTGCACAACGCACAGCATCGCCCAGTGTTAGCCCTGTCCCCGCTTTGATGTTGGCCTCCCATCTTTTCTATGTCTTCCTCTTCTTCTCCGTCCTCTTGTGGTGCCCTGCATTATTTCTTTGGCAAGCCCTTGTTTCCTAGTTACGTGGCCGTATCATTGTATTTGCGTTTTTTCACAGCAACCAGTAGGTTGTCGTACTACCCAATTGCCCGACGAACCCTTTCTTTCACTGTACCATTGGAGATATTGTCCCTATAGCGCATGCCAAAAATGTTTCTGAAGCATCTAATCTCATCGCCTTTATTTTTTTTAAAGATCGACTGTTAATGTCCAGGTTTCGCAGACATACAGGAAAATGAAGAGGACTAATGAACACATCAGCTTGATTATGGTGCTGGGGGCTATATTTTTGTAATTCCATATTTTCTTTAGCCTCTTTAGTGCTGTTTTAGTCTGCGCAATCCGGGACATCAGTTTGGGCTTGGAGCCTTCTTTTGAGGCTATTAGGTATTTGAAGCGGCCTACAGTCTCTAGTCTTTCCTCCCTGACCTTAATTTCAGTTGTGATGCCTGTGGTGTTATTTGTCATCAGTTTTGTCTTTTCAGCCCTGATGAGCATGATGCCGTATGACGACGAGGTCTTATCTTATATATATATATATATATATATATATATATATATATATATTCTATTTAAAAAAACAATATTAACATTGTATGATAGCTGTTGACCCGATTTGCGGCTGCTGACCACATACTTTAGCTGATAATAAATTGAAAAATTTATGGAAAAGTTTTGTTAAAAAAAAAGTTTAAAAAAAGTAAAACAACGTGTCATTTTTGCCGCAACATTGTTCACGGAGGAAACGAGGGAGATAAACCATTACTTTTATTTTGGAATGTGTGGAGATTATTTAGATTTCTTAAATCTCATTTTTAAAACGGATTTTGTTTATTTCTTTGTCTTATGGAAGACTACAATAACGATGGATGACAAGAAATAATATTGAAAATAGTACTAGCACACTTCCTGTGTCAGTTAAAATACTAATTGAGTGTTTTAAAAATTGGTTCCCTGTTCGTAGCACAGATCCTACGTCAGATAAAATAAAAATTCAAGCATGTAATTGGTAAGTCAAAAGAGTTCCAATTGTCACCCTCAGTCACTACAAATCTAACTTGACAACATCTGGTGTACACAAAATGTTTGAACCAAACTAAATCATAGGATATACTCAGTAGCTTAAACTATATCTTAACAATATAACTAATTCATTGTTCACTTAGTAAAAACATCAAATGTAAAACAAATTAATGGTTAACTCAGTAAACCCTCAACATGTTTGACAATATAACTAATTCAATGTTTATTTATAAAACTCATCAACATATTTATCAACATACATCTAAGACACCCTCTGTAAAGTGGAAACAATGTGATAGTTCAGAAGTTGCAAACTTATGGTATGAGTAACGCAGAACTGGCGAACTTGTTGACTTGCAGGTCAGTTCGTCCATCATCACATCAGATGGCCAGAAATGACTTGCATGGAAAATGTTGGAGTCTGTTTTCAGCTTTCGGTTAGATCAAATCTGACACTAGATAGAGAATGACGGCTGACATGAGTGCTGATGAAATCTGATACTAGATTTAGAATACCGACTGACCTGAGTGCTGAATGTGTTACTTGTCAAACTAACGAAGTTTGAATTATGGTTTGACTCAGAAATAGTCAGCATTTATGCTACAGTAAAGATCACATCATTTGTACAAATGCAGGCTAATTTTGAGATTAAACTATTAATAAAAATAATATTGAATAATGTGTTATTGTGTTTTTCTTTTAACAAAATCATTTTTTAGATTTTTTTCTAAAACGTCAAACTTAGTATTAAATGTTTCACATCAGTCCTTGTACTTTGGGCTAGATAAGTGTATCTTTAGTTGTAGTTATTAACTTGGTCTCAGAAATGTTCACCATAAATTTTGTTTGTGATCTCAACTTTTGGAGTCATAATTGTCCACACTTCTTTAACAAAAAAATGTAATACTTTTTTTTTTAATTTCCGGACTATTTTGCCTGACAACCAGAAAAAATTGTTTCGAAGAAAAGCTAAAAATTTAAAATATAATTAAATTTTCCAGTAGCCGTGTTGCTCTTTTCTCTAATGACAGTCAACTTAAACTATCTCTTAACTTTTTTGAAATGAATGTTATGTTTTGTACCTCTGGATAAAAAAGGGGAAAGAAGAACAATTATGTCAAGCAATTGGTTTCAAAGGTTACAGTGTCCCTTGCTTAATTATTTCAGACTTTTGACTCAAGTGCCTCATGTTTTTATTTCCAGTTTGATATCAGCGAACAAAACAATTAGTTCTCGACTAAATATTTAAAAATAATAAACATATGTATTCACCAAGATTGTGTTCTATGTCTGGCAATAGTTTTTTTTTGTTTCATTATATTACATAAGGTTATTTTTGTTCTTTTTTTTAAAACACAAATTCTAGGGAAAAGATCAATATTTGACAGAGGGTGTTAGGGATGGTTGGAGGTGGAACACTTTGAACCAGGCAGCACTTATTGAAGTCAGCAATTTCGATCTACTGATAATTTACAGTGTAAACTTGCATTCCTTAATTATGTTTTGATTTACGCATCCGTTCATAATATGTCCTTAGCAAAAAGATTGACTTTTTAAACTGTGTCTCACAGAATAATGTGTCTCTCCTTTAGTGTGTTAATGTGTCGGGCTATAATAAGCAAATCAAATTTTCATCCTTTTTTTAACTTAAAAAACTATTGACTTAAAGATATCAAACGTAGACGAATAGACGACATCATTGAAAATGGAAGTAATGTTTTAGTTAGTGATTCAAAGCATGTAAAATGCACTCCTGATGATGAAATTAAGACACGTTTTAATAAATTAATACAACAAGAGATAATAACGTCCACTGAAAAAGGTCACTGTATCCACCAATCAAACGTCAAATTGTCCAAATGGTATCAAACTTAGAGAGACATAAAGAAGATTTTATTGATGTCATTGATGTCATTCTGATAATGCAGATGAAACGGGCAAAATTTTGGTTAAATGTTTCATTGAATGTATTAACATTTATTATTCCGTAATAAAATTTTATTCAAAACGGAGCAATGAGTTTTTGTTGTAAATGTATGATTTCACAATATTTAGAGAAAAATATATTGTAGATTAAGGCAAGAAACGCGTCATGGTGGGCCCAACATTTAACAATTAAAAAAACACAATGCATTTAAAGTATTTTTTCTAGTGTAGAAATAAATCGACAATGATCTTCTTTCAATGAACTCTGTGACAAGAAATATTTAATTAGTGATCATTTAGATTTAGTATTTGAAGAAAATGTTTAGAGAAACAAGTTGTAGTTTAGGGGCGTGAAAAGGGGGAGTGTAGGCGTATAATATATAATGGAACATATTTCTCTTCACTTAATGTTGTTAAAAACATAAACATCATTACACAGATACTGCTTTTTTGTTGTCAAATATAAGGAATTGTGATGAGTTTTCGCAACAGCAGGTAGAAATTATAGCAAATACCCTACCATTATTATCCCCATCATTTTGGCTCATATATTCTTGTTAATTTATCGCAAAGAGCCTACCATTATTATCCCGATGACTTTGGGTCATATATTCTTGTTACATTATTGAAAAGAGGTTTCCATTTTTGAGTCAATATTTTTAAAGACAAAAAAAAGGAAGAATGTAAAAGTTGCTCAGTTTCGTGCGTTACTTTAACACACTGCAAGCAAGATAAATAACTCTGTGTGATACAGTTTGAAAAGTATTGTCCTACACAAAAAAGACAAGCTGTTTTTAGTAAAGATATAATATGAAAGGTTGCTTAACTCAAAATATAATTAAGAAATTCATGCATGCACTTGAAATTATCAGTAGACTGATATTGCTGACTTAAAGAAGTGCTGACTGGTGCGAAGTGTTCCACCTCTAACCATCCCCAACCTCGTCTTACAACTATTGTTACTTACCCTAGAATTTATTGGTAAAAAGATATAACCACATGTAATATTATGAAAGGAAATGAGACCAAAAAAATTTAAGATATTACAAGAAATTAGAACAAAAATGTTATGAATATATATGTTTAATACAAGTTATTTATACATATCTCGTGCTGAGACAATTTATTACCTTTTTTTAAAAAAATATCAACATTGTAAAAAAAACATAAGTTATTTGTTTAATTTATTATGTCATGTACTTTAAGACCTCAGAGAACCTTTGAAAATATTTTAATAGATTTGAAGCAGGCAAGGGAGATTAAACAGTTTCTAACAGATGGCTTATTAAGTGTGTTTTTTCCCTTAATAATAGCTCAAAAGAGAGCATTTTCTCCAACAGAAAAGATGTAATTGAATTAGACGGCAATTACAGAAGATAACTAGACTATATGGCTACTGAAAAAATTAATCAGCTTTTTAAAAATTTTTAGCATATTTTGACATAGACTTTATGAATATGGCTTACAATTGTCCGGAAAAAATTCTTACAATTAAGAATATTTTTGAGGTGTTTTTTCGGTATTGTTGTTGTTAACTAAGTGTGGATAATTATGTATTGAAAACGTGCATATACAAACAAAATTGATAGAATTCATTTAAGAGATCAAGTTAAAAACTGCAAAGAAAAACATCCTTATTTATCCCGAAGTATATAAAGTGCGATTAAACATGTATTACTAGGTTTGAAGTTGTTTTATAAAATGTAATACATCTACATGTTATAAACATAAACATCATTACATAGATAATTATTTTTTTTTTAAAATTAGAAATTGTGATGAGTTTTCACAATAGCAGGTAAAAAATTATCCTAAAGAACCTATCATTAATATTCCAATAACTTTTGGTCATATATTCTTGTTCATATAAAAAACATTGGAGAACACAAGTTTGTAAAAATATTTCAAATTGTTCTCTTTTTATTATATAAATTAATTAATTTTTTAGAGGATATTATTTTCCCTTTCAACATTAAAGTACACGCCTTAGTGGTTGGTTTAAATTAATCTCTGTTTTACAATAAGGGTCAGACTCAGCAAATGTATACATAATTTGTGTATGTGTCATACATATATTTGTATTAATGTATGGTTAGTGATAAGCCATTGATAATGAGTCATATACTTTGTATGTTGAGGGCAATCCGTTTTCTGAATGCTGATTGAACTAAAACATGAAAGACAATAAACGTGTCATAATAATTAATACTATGTTCAGGGAGATAGTCTATATAAAATCTAGTGTTTGAAGTGGAATTGTGATTTTTTAAATAACTACAAACTGTGAAAAAAACCGTTGAGAAACCTTGAGAGACATATTTAAAGCTTAGTTTTATAAGCATTTATACACGGACGATATGTAGAATGATATTGGAAACCTTGGCTAGCAACGCTCCAAGGCGTGAATTATACAAGAACGGTAACTGTAAAAATATTCCTAGCATTAACTTATCAATTTGTCTCTCTTTAAATGTTTCGTTCAGCTCAATGGTGAATGACTTACGGTGTCTATAAAAGAACATCAGCTTTTTTTATAGTAAATTGTTATACAAAATAAGGTAATGCTCTATTATATTTCGCTACGCTCTCATTTTCATCAATAGTTTGCAATTTTCTTGATTTACTTTTTTTTTAATGGAAAGAAATATAACTATTCTAAGACCTAATATAAATACTGAAAGTGTTTTTTTGTAAAGGTTATGTACTTATTTATTTTATTTTTTTTGCTATACAGAATAATGACATTTTTAAGTGACTTAATGATTTTGAACTGTTATTTTATTTCAATTTGCATTTTGCCACTAGGTTGTATTTAAGGTATTCAGCAAGGTAAAAATCAAGTAACTATGTCTTTTCATTCCCCCGCAAGGAAAAACCAAAATAAAAACTAACAATTATGTCCTGTGAAAGTTTTTGCCACTTTCTCCCTAAAGTTCACCTCCAAATTTTAAGTTGTCCAATTGTCTGGTAAGTGCTAACACGAGAATGCCCGTACTTTATTATATGATGTGGACGTTTAAATAGTGTTTCTATTTTGTTTTATTTTCATTTGATGAACGTTGGTTCTTATTTTTTTAAGCGCCTAAAAAGCAATGCGTTGAATGCAGCAAAATACATAAACACATTCTAACAGTGTAATACTTATAATAAATTATTTTTTTGTTTTTTTGTGTTTTTTGGAGAGCAACTCATTTCATTAAAGCAGAGGCGTGGCTAGGTGGTCAGGGGGCCAGATCTAACTGACTGTCACACTAGATGGGGCGCAAAAATGTGTAATGACATTTTTTATGGATGAAAAAAATGTTTTTGAGAGTTGAATAATAAAAGAGAATCTCTATAAAATCAATCTGGTACCCAGGCGCGAAAAACTCTATAGTTACGCCTCTGGATTAAAAACTACGAATGTACAGCGTTTTGTCATAACCCTGAAACCAAATCTCTCCAGTTTGACTCTATTTATCTCATCTTGTTAACTGAGTTTGTTTTGTCGCGTCGTTCCATTTCAAGACAGTCACCAACACTGGCATTGTGCCAGGAGGAATTACACTATTGAGAGTCTAAGAACACGTGGTGAATGCTATTGTAAATATAGATTGCACAATCAATTTCTTGAAAGAAAAAAAAAGGATTTAAAGAGAAACTTTCACAAAATCTTGTTTTCATGAACATTTATTTATACAAAGAAATTAATGGCTACGCCATTCATAACTGTTAAAAGAAATTAGCGTGCAATCTACAAAACAAAAGAAAACACTTTAATCATTCAATTCCAATTATGAAAACATTTGGTTTTGAGGATAAATTTCAATGAAACTTAAGGATTTCTTTTTTCAATTATATCTCACTATAATCTTTAACACCAAACCAATCTTTAATTTCCATCTTTAGCTCACCTATTTAGACGACTTTATTGTATTTATGGACTTTATGGACTATTTCAAATACAACATAATTAGACTCAAAATTTATTATTAAATTCATTTTTTTTAAATATCTTTGTCCCCAATGTCAATACGTTCTTCTCTACCTAGGTAAGGAATTTAAATGACAAATAATCTAATACCTGATTTCATATCAGCATTAATCCATCCATTGCCGGGGAAATAAAACAACTTAATATCTAGGAAATGCACCGATGTATGGAAAAGGAAATCTTGTAGATAAGAAAAACTCTTTTATAGAAAAAATTAAAGGATATAGGAAAAATCAACTCAAAATTTTGCTACCTTGAGGTCATATCAATTTCGGCTTAGGTCATGGTGGTAAAATCAAACAGACACTTCTACGTGTATTTCGATTTAGCTAAAGGAAATATCCTGTGACGTCTTCGATGTTTGATTGTATCTGAATTAAAGAATATGAATGTTACAAAAAATGAATTGAGCCCTTATTTACATAAACAGAACCCTCCAGACAAAGAACATGTGCTTTATACGTCGTTTGTTTTCTTCACAGACATATACTACTTCCACAGTTGATGTACCCACTTGACAGATACGCCCCCTTGTTATTTACTTGTTTGGTTAGTTTCCGATAAGTGTCCATGGCATATTTAAAATGACCCTAACATGACATGTGTTTGTTTGTATGATCAACAAATGAATTCCCTCTTCACTGTGTTTGCGTAGTCATATTTTCCTAAAATGCATATCCTAAGGCTTTTTAATTTAACAAGTCTGCCCGTTGCAGTACACATTGTTATTTTTGAACATTCTATTGTTTGATCAACGTTCAGCCCAGAAAGTTGCTGTTCTAAGACAAAATGAATTTTTGTACATCTTATTTTTTGAAAAGTTTCAGTCCATAGAATGCCCGTACCATGCCTTACTGTCAGCAGACCCATGAAACCAAATATCTCCCTCTATTATATTTATCTTGTTTGTGTCCATTGTTCGTGTTTAGGTCGTCACGTGACATTACAAAACAATTCACAAAACCTACTTTAAACATCCCCTGTTTGTCCACAGAAATGTTGTAGTTGCACATTTTTTACCTCGTGATGTTTCCGCCCACCTTGTTATCTAAATGTTGTATAACGTCACCCCATATCTAGAATTTGTCCTTGGCATCTTGAAAGAATGGAGCCAAACATGACGTCAATAGTTCATATTATTAACCAATGAGAACCGAGGATACTGTATATATTATGTAGTCTCATGTCTCTCAAATCCATATTCTTTCATTAGACAGTTTGTGTCATTGCTGAAGTTTTCTGTTCAAACAGAGAATAAATTGAGTGCAGCTTGAACTAACTTGATGAATTTCTAATACTGAGATCAACACTTATAGAAAATAAAATGAGGTTCAATCTATGTTGTTCCCTAGTACTCTTTTTCATGGTGACACTTCGTTGTCAGGGTAAGTCAATATGTATAAAATATTCTGATAGGATAAGTCAAATGTATAGCATGTTTTGTCCGCATAAGTCAAATGTGTAGATTGACTTTATATTAGGGTTATTATAGTATTTGAATACTCTAATCTAATAGGAACATTATATATATATATGATGATATTTTGTTTCTTCAAAAGTGGAAAGGATTTTTTTTAATAACATTAACTATAACCTGACTTACAATGATATATAATCCTTTAAGTAATATGTATATGATTAAAATACATTTTTTGGAAAGGATTTTTTTTAATAACATTAACTATAACCTGACTTACAATGATATATAATCCTTTAAGTAATATGTATATGATTAAAATACATTTTTGTAACAAAATAACAAGGAAATCAATACAAAAAATGTTGATGCATTTAATTTTACGATGAGCAAAAACAATTTTTCGATTGGAACTTTAAAATAGTTTCTTGTTTTTTCTAAAGCAGCTGGCTTCATAAAAAAAAAATAATAGTAATACAATAAATTATTGATACAATATTTGACAAAACAGACGCATATTTTAACGAAATAGTTTTAAAAAAAGATTTAAAGCTTGTTTCTTTTATTTAAATATTTTAAGTGTGTCAGAGTATAAATGTTTAGGCTTGAAATGGAAGACAGTGTAATTAATAGGACACGTCAGCCAAACGCCCTTATCAACGTAAAAAAAAAGCATTTGATATCAATACTTATGTATTCGAATATCTGAGTGTAAATAGTTCTTTAGAAACGACAGCGTTCTGTGTTACAAGTGGAAGTTTTGTGGGCTAAATGGGAGGATGGCAGTGGACGCGTTCAGTTTATTTCCGTCAAGTTTTCTAGAAGAAGAACCAGGCAACCGCCAAACTCAACCTGGTGAAAAAACTGGCTTGCACAAGTTGGGGCGCGGGCGCAAGTTCGCTTAGAGCTCTTTTCCTAAGCAGTGTAAGGTCGGTGATGGATTACAGCATGCCGGTACAAGTATGACCGCACTGGAAAAACTTGGCCGAATCCAGACTCAGGCTCTGAGATTCATCTGTGGCGCATTCTGGACTACTCCCACAGCTGCTGTAGAGGTCTTGGCCAATGTATAACCGTTACAAATTAGGAGGGAAAAGTCAATATTAAGTACCTTATAGAGGTACCGGTGGCTCGGCGAAAACGAACCAGCCTTCCAAATGCAGAATAACTGGATGGGTGGCAGGAGACTAAAGAGGTCCTCTTTCATGCACCAGGTCGTGGAGCTGGAAAGGACAGTCACCTTGCCCCCAAATAGACAACGTCTGACCTTAATCCCAGTTAATCCGCCATATGCGGAACCCTCACGTCCCTCTATACATTTGGCCTTTACTGAGGCAGCAGTAACGAAACACAGCCCTGAACATGTCCAGAAAGTAGCTGCCCTTGAGACCATGGATGTGTTCGCACACATACATGTGAAATTGTTCACGGATGGCTCTGCCGACCTGAGAAAAAGAACTGCTGGGTACGGTGCGCTCATACAGTATCCAGTGGGAGGACCACCCACTGAAGAACTCTCGGGGCCTTGTAGGACTGCAGCGTCAAATTTTGATGCGGAGCTTATAGCTATGCACATGGCCTTGGATAGAGTCCACGACACTTTGAAAGGGACGGAACATGCGGGGCTTGATGTGGTTGTTTTCTCAGACTCAAGATCTGCCTTTGAGATCTTGGAGAAGAGACAGGTTACCACACACTTGGTCGACGTCATTATCAACGACGTATGCAAATTTGGTGAACTAGGGTTCAAGGTTAGAATACAGTGGATACCAGGGCACGTCAACATCAGTGGCAATGAAACAGCGGACAATGGGCAGCCCAGCCTCAGCCAGAAGTACCAATGACTTTCTTGGGAGTTAAAACTGAATGGCGGACCACTTCAGGCAGAAGTGGTACAGGCAATGGGCTGACAACACGACCGCCAGAGGCGTCTATTCAAACTTGCCCACACCTAGCAAACAAGACCCATAGTGGGGGTTAGGACGCAGATCGCAGAGTTTAGTGACGCAGATGCGTACCGAGGCACTACCCCTTGCGCACATATTTGTGGCGGCTGGATAACAACAGAGATCCTACCTGCCGGCACTGCAGCCTGGCCCCAGAGACCCTAGAGCATCTGTTGACTGAATGTCCCTAACTAGATCTCCCGGGGAAAGCCAGGGCGGTTGGAGGATCCTTTGTGAGGGAAATGTTAAATGGCTCAGCTCAACAGATGGAGTTGATAGCCAATTTACTAGCCGGGGTCATGAGAGAGTAATCTCAGACCCTCACCAGAATATGTGTGTTAGAAGGAGAACCTTGACTCCTTGTTAAATTAGATCTTCCGTATTCCTACTTTTGTTGATAGAGCTTTTACTCTGATGTTCGCAACCTTTAAAGGCTCTAAGCATTGATATCCCATTATTATTTTAAGCTAGCTTCCCTTAGTCTCTTTTCGCAAACGTCCTGAAATTGAAAGCGCGACTATAACAAACTTATAACACCGATCTGACAATGCATGTTGGTAATATTGTTAATTAATAGTGTGTATGGCCTTTCGCTGCAATTGAATGATTGATTCATTCCAATATCCCCTCCTCATTCTCATTTGTTTCTCTCTCTCTCTTCAGGAAGTGATAAAGCCCAATAATATAATTCACAGCACTTTATTACATACAATAGATACGTCAAAAAATATAAATCTTGCAATGAGATATCTTGTGATCGTGCAGATCTAAATCAATCCTTTATTTATGTTTACATTTTATGTTACAGTTAAGACGTGTTTAATTTGATTAAAAATTTTGTCACAAACTAAAATTATTCGATGTCAAATTATTGCGTTATGACAATTTAAGGATATGAAATGTGTCATCTCGGTAGTTATATGTGAAAAACAAAATTTAAAACTATTTTTATTAGTTTAATTTGTCTAATCGGTAGCGTAGATTTGTTGGTGTGACCCGGTGCGGTAAACTAAAGGTGTCAGACCACCACCCCCACACTCCTTATCTTCAATGATGTATTTCTTCTTGTTACAATAATTCGACAGTATGACAATAACGAGAATGAAAACAATTTAATTAAAGATCCAGATGTAATTGTATTTAAGAACTGTAAAAACTTTAAATTAAAGCCTTTCTTAAAATATCCATTCCTGGTTTTCGAAGCTGCAGATCGGTAAATCATTTGATCGAAATCAATATTCTTTAACGCATCACTTTCAATAGATTAGACCCAGATCAGAAAAACTTTAATCCCTTAATGTGAATCGGAAATATTCTTGATAAGCCTTTGTTTGAAAAGCTACGATGACATGAAGTCAGATTTATCCAAGATTTTCAAATCATAAAATACTGACCAGTTCATGACTTTGTAAAATTCAATATCAGCTGCATTTGATTGTATTCTATTGTTGATAAATATTTTAAACGTTCATATGTTTACAACGTATCACATAAAGTGGTTAATTTTTTGAACGGACACCAACAAATGTTTTTCACTTGCTGATAGTAGAAGTTTGAGTTAAACAGCCATAAACATATCAGCTACTACCTTGAACGCGGATGATCTGATCTGAAATTCAGAATGAAAGCGATCAATACCCTACAGCATCTTCCTACTCCTTGCTTCTCACAGAGAGAGTCACTCATCTATTATTTTTTTTAGTGTCATTCTCTTCTTAACCCTTAAAATTCTCGCTACCAACATTTCCTATTGCTCTGATTTTAAAAAAATGCCTTTTAAATAGCAAGTTCCATAAAGTGACCGCGCTTCTAGTGCAAAACAATCTTAATTTCTCGGGTTGGTCAACCCATTGTCCACAGTAAAGCCTTCAGTTTGCAGATGCTGGTGTGTAAGATTAACTTCCTCAAATAGGTCTGCCCAAAGTTAAAGGTAGCAGATCAACTTAAAATCACAGACTTTAATATAAAGGACCTTGTGCTTTACCTCTTGCATCCAAATGTTCAAGATTATCACACATAACTTCAATCGCCCAAATATGTCAATCAAACTCATCGCTTTCTGTTTCAACAGGAGCATTATGATCCCTCCAACGTGTTGTTGACAGTCTTTTCAATGACATTCCAGTGTATTCACTTGAAACATTCCATTGATGAAGTTATACAGCTAAGATAGAAAATAATGTCAAAAAATGTCAAACATGCAGTATTTTCGACAAAAGAGTGTAACTTATTAAAGTTACCGACCACTTCAATCGGACTTTGTTTCATGTTCAAAACGGTGTTTTTCTGAACTAATTATAAGATATACACATATAAACATTTTTTTATTATCAAATAAGGTATTTCTATTACAAAAAATAAATGATCAAGTTTAACAACTACTACATTACAAGCCACAACTTCACATTAACATATAAAACAAAGTCCCCTATTAAAAATTCAATTCAATGTTTTTGTTTTTTTTAATAATATGTTTCACTTAAATTCCAGGTTTTGAGTTTACCATGGACAGAAGAGAATATTTGATTAAAAATCAAACATATTGTGGTCTTCTTCAATGTCAAGCTGACACAATAAGCGACGCAACTATGGCGAGCCTTATCAAAATGGATATTTATTATTTAAAAAATGAACAACTTCTGGCCAGCATGTTAGCTGTAAACTCAGAAATCCAAGCTCACACTGGGAATAACACAATAGTTATTGGGTCAATGTCAAAGGAGCATGGTGAATTCCATGTGTATTTCTCTGACCTATCCAACTGTTCTCAAACTGCATTTATCTGTAAGATTCAGTTTAAAAACTCATCCCATGGAATCGAACTTGTTGAAAAAATAATATTACCAATGAACTCTAATGAAAGAGAAGCTGATATTTACGTCAAATCTCAAATTGCTATTGAACACAAAATATTTGATAAATCTGGAGCAATTATGAAGAAATTAACATCCCATACCAGTTTGATGAATAAAGGAAATGAATTTGGTTTTACATTAGGTCATCCTTATTTAATCAATGCAGATGAAATTTCAATGCAAGTTAAAAAGCCTCGGACAATTTCAGGAGAAACTAAAGAAAATAATTTTGAACAAAAACTTTCTGACTTGGAACTGAAGCTTCGTACACAACTTGAATTATTCATGAATCAAATGTCCAGTAAAATTGAAGATATCAAGTATACAACTAAGGAAACAAACACAAATATTAATGAACTAAACAATAAAGACATCATAGGACAATGTCATCAAACAATGGCTGCTATAATACAAAGCAATATTGACTCAAAGTTATCAAACCTAGAGAGAAGAATGGACGATATCATTGAACAAGTTGACGAAGTTAAAGTCTTAGTCAATGATTCAAAGCATTCAAAATGCCCTCCTAATGAAATAAACACAAGTTTTAACGAACTAATAAAACAAGAGATGATAAAAGCATATGAAAAAGCAATGTCTCTACTCATCAAAAACCAAGTTGACCAAAAGTTTACAACATTAACAACAAAAATAAATGACGTTTTTGCAAAAGTTGATGAAGTGAATATTTCATTGAATGATTTGAAGAAAAGACTAAATGAAAATTTTAAAAGTACTGATTTCAGAAATATGTCAAATCAAACCTTGTCTGAAGTTAAGGAAAATCTGGAAGACTTGAAAATTAATCAGAGAACAATAGAATCACTATTAGTGAACTTAACAACGAACTCTAAGTGTAATAACCTAACAGCCGACAAGTACAACATATCTGGAGATAATCATTCACAAGGACAACTTGTAAGAAATCGATTTTTAATTTCAAGTATCCTTAAGAATGTGTAGGGGAGAAAAATACGCGAGATATTAAAATGAAAAAAAAAATATTTGAATTTCAAGACATTAAGAAAACAAAAACTAATGTTGAATGTTATTTTATTTTTAACAAAGAAACAATTATGTAATTTTTTTCTTTCAACTAAATTGAAAACATTTAACATTGTTTCAATTTTTTTTTTTTTAAAGTGTATTTTACTGACAAACATGTTACTTCGTATTTTTAACACTGTCATCAGTTAAAATGTGAGAAAGGAATGACAAGTCCAAATGGTTCAAGAGTGATCACGTCACTAGACAACAAGAAACAAGTTCTGTGTGATACAGAAACAGACGGTGGTGGCTGGATCATCATACAGGTAAAGTCAAATAAAATTTTGGCTTAGAGTTTAAGTATCTCTGATTGTTTTAATTATAGTAATAGTAAAACAAAAATTATTACATTTAAATGTTTAATCAAAATGTACGTTTTATTAAATAACATTGTTGCATCTTTTAATAGAAAAATATATTTACTTAAACAAAATTTATTTTAAAAAATTTTTTTTTAATAAAATATCCAATGAAACGATATACATAATACTTCTGAATAACTCAAGTAGTAGATTTCTTTTGATATAGAATCCAGAAGAAAAAAAATAATTCATGAGAATATTTTCCAGAGACGTGTCAATGGCAAAGAAAACTTCACCAGAAACTGGAATGACTATAAAAATGGATTTGGGTCATTGGATGGAGACTTTTGGATCGGCAATGAACTCATATCAAATATTACATCAAAGGTAAAGATATTTGTTTTTTGAATAATTTCATTTTGAAATCATTTTTGTAGAACTTTAAGGTTAAATTCTTAATACCATATCATTTCAAATAATATCAAATCATTTGATATATCATATTTTATCTTATTAATTATATAATATCTTTGGTTATCATATTATATCATTTCATATCATATCACTGTAAACACGTAACTCTTTGGATTGATTCGTCAAATTCTTTCACACGTTGCATACGTCATACTATTCTTGCTATTGGTGAATAATCTGAAGAACTTTTAATAATATGTGTAACTTTAATATTTCAGTATTTGCTTACGCATAAACACATGAATTTTAGGCAGCTCGTTTTCAGACATAAAAAATACATAACCTACTTCCACAAAGTTCCATTCACGACTTACGTCACAATACCGTCAAGACAATACATAATAATCAGATGAAAAATACGTCACAAACTCAAGCACGGGGAGAAAGTTAACTAACTAAAAGACTCAAGCACGGGGAGAACGCTCACTAACTAAAAGACTCAAGCACGGGGAGAACGTTCACTAACTAAAAGACTCAAGCCTGGGGAGAAAGTTAACTAACTAAAAGACTCAAGCACGGGGAGAACGCTCACTAACTAAAAGAGTCAAGCAAAGGGAGGAAAATTAACTAACTAAAAGACTCAAGCACGGGGAGAACGCTCACTAACTAAAAGAGTCAAGCAAAGGGAGGAAAATTAACTAAATAAAAGACTCAAGCACTGGGAGAGCGTTCAATAACAAAAAAGAGTCAAGCACGGGGAGAACATTCACTAAATAAAAGACTCAAGCACGGGGAGAACTATCACTAACTAAAAGACTCAAGCACGGGGAGAACGTTCACTAACTAAAAGAGTCAAGCACGGGGAGAACGTTCATTAACTAATTTAAAAAATTTTCAGTAGCAACAATTATCAATGAACTCCAATACTTGACATATCCGCCTCTCCAATTCAAGATTTAACTCAGGAAGTTAAAGCGACACCCACACACAAAATTCCCATGGACATCATCAATTACGAACATTCAGATGAACAAAATGGTCCTTACCTAAAAATCTTATTTTGGTATCACTGAAAATCTAACAGGGTTATGATGCACCGCAATTAATAAAACCAATCATTCGTACATAATTGAATTACAATTTAAGAGTTAAAATGCATGTACCGACCATACAAAAATCAAACCATTAAAGGACAACATTAAAATTCTTCTTTTTTTCATATTATTGAAATTAAATAAATACAAAAAATATATTTATATTTCACATATCTGGACTAATGCAAAAATATCCAAACTAAATTTGTAATTATAACTAAAATTATCTAATTTATATCATCAATAAAGTATATTTAAAGAATCACTGACCATCACTAGAAAAACACAAAAGTATATAACATTATA